>OX328127.1:9980518-9983018 GCA_946811695.1 Gonocerus acuteangulatus | reverse complement strand
TTTTATTATTATTTTTTTTTTGTCATCTGTATAAAACGTCCCTATATGTAGGGAGGAAACGCGCTAAATTACAATAAGTTAATTCATTCTCACAGCTCAAATCATATTTATGCTTGTTACAGATCTTAAGCGTTTAAGAAGTGTTTAGCTGATTTAACCGTTTATCATAAAATAGACAAATTAACGTTCATCGAAGAAAACCATACAAGAAATTCACTGTCGGGAAATTTCTTTGGTAGGTTAATCCCAGCGAGGATCGAAATATTTACGGGAAGGAGCTCTGACGTCACTGGACTAACAAAGAGATTCTCGGAAAGACAGCTAGTGACGTCTGACAATTTTCCCATCATCTCTCAGAGCTTGAGAATCGGAGGAGGTTATTTACAACTGAAATATTACAGACACAAATCTTAAATTATCCCTTTCATCTAGCAGAACCAATACATTACATAGCTGTGTTTACAAAATCTACAAGACAGCATATGTGAACAATCAAAACCCCTGGATTTCAATCAAAAACCTATTAAGCTACTAAATGCAGAATAGATGCATCGGACAAATATACACATAACTCCCGGATAAAATTATCGGGGAAAACTAAAGGAGAGCGTCCTCAGCACTGATGTTTTTTTTTAAATTTTGCACTATAACGTGTTTTGATGCACCAACCACGAATCCGTTAAAAAAAAAAAAGTTGCTCTCAACTAGGAAAGAAGTTATTAATCACTAAAGTACACTGTTATGGAGGTTATAAAAGTTGGCATAAACAGCGTATTAATAAACATGCATATTAAGAAGAATGTCTAGGATGACTTTTGAGCATTCGTGCTATGCGTTTCCGCTCGCTCAAGAAGATATCAAAACTCTAGTCAATCCAACTCGCTGTTATGGATAAAATAATGTTATGGAGGTTATAAATTGTTTATCAACATTTAAAATGAGAGTACTTTGTTTCTCAATGTTAGATGTCTGCGCATGCGCATGTTTACAAATGCACTATTTACGCCAACTTTAACCTCCATAACAGTGAACTTTTGTGCTTAATATCATCTTTCCTAGTTGAGAGCAACTTTTTTTTAACGGATTCGTGTTTGGTGCATCAGAATACGTTATACTGTAAAATTTAAAGGAAAAAAAAAAAAAAAAAAAGGTGCTGAGGACGCTCTCCTTCAGTTTTACCAATTATTGGTACTTGTCCATTAACGAGGGGCCACTATGTTTTCTAGTCTAAACATTATACACAGGTTAATTCTGTTCTCTATCATATAATCTACATTCTACTGTATTCCTAGATATTTTTTTAATATTCAATAAGCCTTATAAGATTAGAATATCTTTTCTGGAGCGAGCCCCGACTGATAGTGATTATCTGTCTATTTCTAATACCTTTAGGAGTCTTTACCTCCAATGGGAAGTGTTCAATCTTAAATCTTGTTAAAATATTCTCCCCTCGGTTAAGAAGGGTAGTAAGATACGGATGTAGGGGTTCCGAGACAAGAAGCGCGGCGGTCCCATAGCCTAGTTCTTGGACTCTTGGAGTTCTGCAAAGTGGTGGGTAGCGCTTCCTCCCTTCCAGGGGTTGTTAGAGTTACATCCAGTCGTTTCATCCTAGAATTCCCTCCCACCATCCCTCCCATCTTCATTTCTTATTCAGTTATAAGTGAGTCAGTGTCTAGATCTGTTGTATTGTTTGTGCCTTGAATTTCTGGTGTACATTGGAGTTCAGTAAGTTGTTGATTTAAGATGTCGAAGACTAGAAGTTATAAAACTTTAACGTTGTCAGTGAAAATAGCTGCGATTAAGAAGCTGAAAAAAAAAATCAGAAATTTCCAAGGACTTTAAAATTCCTCCTAACATTATCAATTTACCTGAAAAATAAAGAAATAAATCTTGCCTATGGAAATGACTTTTTCCAAAACAATAGAATTTTATTTTTACTTTTTTGATAAAGTATTTATTACTTATGTACGAAATCATCAATTTATGAAATGTTTGTTATTGTTTAAATAAAATGTATGTATTTTTTAAAATTAAAAAATGTGAAAATATGAAGTTCGATTTTTTACCCCTTTATTTTCAAATACTTTTGTAATTCGAATTTTGGATAATTCGAACTTTTCTATCGGTCCCTAGGGGTTCGAATTATCCAAGTTCTTCTGTACTTCCCCTTAAGCTGCATAGTTCAGAATATTGCGAAGTATTGTAATAATGAAATTTGGAATTTACCGACGACAGAGGAAGCCGCAAGTGGATAAAGTGTTCACCGCCATTTTATCTGCAATAAAAGACTTCAGTCCTCCAGAAATAAACGTAATTTCTTTTTTTTTGTCATTTTGGCTGACGAAGGCTACCAATGAGTAGCCGAAACGTCCGAAATATAGATTTTTTAAAACAAAATCATATTGAGGTTTATTTAGCCGAATCCCCACCATTCCATCTTTACTTATCACCTCGACGGCTAACTATCTAATCATAATGATAAACGTATAATATGAGTATG
>OX328127.1:9788018-9975518 GCA_946811695.1 Gonocerus acuteangulatus | reverse complement strand
ACACTGATAACCATAAAAAGCTAATTAGTAACAGTGGTTACTTACGTTAAATAACATATATTTATTTAGTGCATAACGCCACAAGGCTAGGAAACAATTCCGTCTTTATTTATAAGAACAAACGTCCGACTCGCAGGAACTGCATCATCTTAGCGCGGTTACATCTCGAAGAAATGGAATAGATAAGCATCACAAATCACAGGAAACTGACAGTAGTCAACTTACACAGAAGCGTATAATTCTTAATCTGCATAAGTCAATAAAATTATGTACTGAAAACGTACTAACTCTTCGACTACTGCTGAGAAGGCTCTATTCTAAACAACCAAAAATTCCTTGTCATTTTAAGTATCTTCTTTTACTAGCAAATTCGTTTTACTGTTATAATCAACTGTAAATATGTGCTTCGTGGCGAATTAAATTCCATTCTGTCGAGGGTTAAATCTTTCTATAAAATAAGAAATAATGGTAACTTCAGTTTGAAGCTATGAGGAAGGTTATATAGATAGGAGAATTCAAAAGAACCTACGTCATCATGATTAGCCACTGCCATCATGATTACCACAGCCACTCCAAACTTATTATAAATACCTTTCACCGTTTCATAGCTTATTTTAATACAATACTAATTTTACTGATAAATGCAATTTAAAACTAGAAACAATCAATTAAAATGTGAGATAAACAAAGAGAAAAACCCTTTCAAAACAACAAAACAAACACTTTTTAAGTTTTAAGCGCTTATTTCTCTCATTGACGTTGCCCCATCGAATATTGCTTCAGAACCTTTTATGTAGAGAATTTAGTAAGCATTCGAATGGTCACCTTCCACTTACCACGATTTCCCAACCGTTATCGAGATGTTTACGAAAAATGTATGGAGATCCCAAAACTTTTCATGTCTATTAATAAAATAATTTGTTTCGCATACTTCCTTATATCCAAATATAACCAAATTTTAAACATAGTTGTCGGGACTAATTTCCAAGATGCAGAAAATATTTCAATTGAATCCCGCGATTCTAAGTACTCACAAAAAAATAATGACTTACAAAAACATTGATTCCACTTTTCTCAAAAACGGCTAAAGATATCGCCTTCAAAATGGTTTCATGTGTTTTCTTATGTTAAGAAACCTATTGTTAACCCAAACACTATCTTCTAGTGGGCGGATTCTGCTGGTTAACGAACTTGACCTTTCAAATTAGACGACAGATTTTTGTACCAAATTTCGTCAAAATCGGACCATTTTTGAGCTTGCTAGAGAGCGAACAGACAAGCATATATATATATATATATATATATATATATATATATATATATACAAATTTTAGCCACCTATATTTTCGTAGTCTATAGGGTCTGAAACGTGAAAGTTTCTAGTCGGTACTTCCGGATTGCGTAGGGAGTAACCGCGCTAAAAACAGGGATTAGGTAATCTTTGCTCGTTTCCGTCCTTATCCCTAGTGTCATTTGGAGAGCTTGGAATAGAAACAGATAATGTTTTGCATAAATGTTTCGTGAAAATGTAAAATGAAATATTAAAGCACACCACAACAGGAATCTGATAGTATATTTCTTCTTAACGAACTTCATCATAAAATCATAACGGCTTATACTACATTGTGTGGTCAAAATTAAATTAATTATCTCCTATTTATGAATAACAAATAATTTAACATTTTTCAATTCTTTATGTCATAAGTTCTATATGCGATGTTAATGTATAAAAAAAATTGAAAATAAAATGGCTGCGCTGTCTGAAGATGGAAAACCTTCTTGTTTCACGGATTATAGTCTGCAGGCCGCCATTTTTAATCTAGAACAAAAACTAAACTTATTTTTAAAGAAGAAGGTAAAATCTAGTAAAGTACGTAGGATTTTTAAAAACCATTGATTTTTAGCGCGGTTCCTCCCTACCTCCATAGGGAGAACGAGCTTATGAGGTTGGCTGCGGTAATCAAGATGACGTAGACATAAGTTTGTTTATAATTCTCCTATCTATATAACCTTCCTCATAGCCTACAACTGAACTTATCGTTATTTCTTATTTTATAGAAAGACTAGCTGTTACCCGGCGTGCCATGCTACACCTACTTTCTGCATATAGAAAAGCCTAAATAAATTAGAAACCAAATAAGTATTATTAAAATCTAATAACACGAATCTGTAACTGTTTCGAACCCGTGACCTCTCAACTGTAAGTCCTAGACGGCTTCGACATAACCTATAACCGACATACATGTATGCCAAGTTTGGTAAAAATAGGTCTTGCTTATAAAAAGAAACAACAACATACAGGCAGCAGCTGGTAGACGTTTTTGACCTGGCCTATGACAATCCCCTGATCAAGACCAACCTGTGTGCCCAGTTTGATCAAAATCCGTCAAACGGTGTGGGTCTGTATAAAGAACAAACATACAGACAGACAGCTGGTAGACGTTTTTGACTTAGCCTACGACTCTCCCCAGATTAAGATCTACATGTGTACCGAGTTCAGTCAAAGTCCGACGACCGGTGTGGAGTTGTATAAGGGACAAACATACAGACAGACAGCTGGTAGACGTTTTTGACTTAGCCTTCGACTCTCCTCAGATAAAGATCTACATGTGTACCGAGTTTAGTCAAAATCGGATGAACGGTATGGATTTGTATAAGGGACAAACATACAGACAGACAGCTGCTAGATTTTTTTGACCTAGCCTAGGAGATTTCTCGTATCAAGACCTACCATTATTCCAAGTTTGGTCAAAAACGGTCAAACGGTGTGGATTTGTATAAGGAACAAACAAACAGACACGTGATTTTTATATATATAGATTTGACCCACGAGAGAATGGAATTTTATTTGCCATGAAGCACATATTTACAGTTGATTATAACAGTAAAATGAATTTGATAGTAAAACAAGATACTTAAAATGACTACGAATTTTTGGTTCGAAATAGAGCATTCTGTGCAGTAGTCAAAGAATGAGTATGTTTTCAGTACATGATTGTATTGACATATTCAGCCTTCCTCAAAAATGAGGATTAAGAATTATCCGTATTATTCAGTGTAAGTTGGCTACTGTCAGTTTCCTGTGATTTGTGATGCCTAATGTATTCCATTTCTTCGAAATGTACGGAACCGCTCTAAGATGACGCAGTTCCTGCGAGTCGGACGTTTTTTTTAGGTGGTAAACAATTCTTCATTTTCTAAAAAAGAAAAAAAAAACCGGCGAAAATCGGTCATAAAATCGTTATAATTCAATGTATTGAAAAACTCCTATGTTATCTATTATTAAATATCATTAGGAAGCTGTAGTTAAAATTTCAGGTCGATCGGACGAAAAAGAAAGGCGCTAGTTTATTCCCCGATAAAAAACATAGTTTTTATTATTATTATTATTATTAAATTTTAACGTCCATGCATTATTAACTACGAATTTTAGGACGGGTTATCTATAGCCACCCTTTTCTAGCCAGGATAGGGCTGTTGCCGTTTATTTTTTCTAAAGAAAAGCCACCACCCCTAGTGGAAATCGAACCCACGACCTTTGGCACGGAGTGTTAGGTGCTCACGCCTTAACACTCACGGCCACCGGGCCTCCCAATGATACATTTGTTTGTTTTATCACGAACACATTTTTTGGGATGTAAATCATATGCGCATCATTGTGTGTCATGTACACACAGTGAATCACAAATGCTTACATTCCCAATGTATACACTACCAAAAAGTAGCATTAAGAAATTCTTCTAAAGAACGACTTTGAGAAGAAAAGGGGTTGACCACATTGTAAGGTTATGTGAGAATTTTGCCCTTATTAGAAGGCACTCAATTTGATGAGACAATTTTTCTGGAGGAAGTAGCCTTGTTATGATAAGAATGTGAACTTACTGATATACTGAAGGGTTTTCCTTTGATGTTTGCCGACAAGTTGGGAAGTACTAGACCGTGAAGAATGTCTGGAGGGTGAGTGGACAACATTCTACAAGAATACATACTCCCTTTTGACCATCTTCAAAGGACAATTTCCAAGGCACTCTTCGTCTTAGACATGTCTTCTTAGATAGAAACTATCTTATAGGCAGTTTTAAGCAAAACTAACGTTAATTTACTGAACTAACGTTAATTTACTCTAACTAAAAATAAACTCATAATAAATTTTTATTTTTAGTTTGAGTTTAGTTTTAGATTTGTATAATTTTTATTTTCAGTAATTAGTTAAATTTAAGCAAAAGGGACCTTAATTTCTGATTTCATTATATTTTTAATTCACTAATTAGTTTAATAAAAAAAGGCAAGACCGAGACCAACCAATCAGGGACATGGAAGAGCAAATTACGCCCGCGGATGAATACAAAGATAGGTATTTATACAGGACAACCAGAAGAACATCCTCGTTGGCCCTCAGGGAAGCTGCCACTATGACTAGCGACACTCGGCAATGAAGTTTGTGACACGGTCAATACCAGAAGACTATAATATGTGTAAAGAATTATAATAGTCCAATGCTGGGAATCATCCTTTAGAGCTAATGAGGAAACTCGCTAATAAGTGAAACTACTATATTACACAAGAAATACACACACACACACACACACACACACACACACACACACACACACACATATATATATATATGTAGTTTTTTAAGCTACTTCGCTGGGAATGAAATGTGTTGTTCATTCGGCATCTGTCTCCAGCGGCTGGAGACAGATGTCGAATGAACAACATATATATATATATATATATATATATATATATATATATATATATATATATATATATATATATATATATACATAAATAAATTTTAATGGGGTAATTTTCTTAGAATCCGGGGAAAACGTATGTAAATTATAAAGAGTTCTTTCTTTATTGATTATTCTGGAATATTCAAAGATGTATAGAGTATGTGTATGTTAAAAATACATAATCCGTGTATTTACCACGAGAACTAATAGAATATTTGACTCAGCGCCGTAAATTTACAGTTGATAGAACATGAACAGCTCAACTGCGTTGTGGGTTAAATCTATTCTCATAAAAATAGGGGCAGAGACCGTTAGGACTCAAACCCTCTCATCACTGGAATTCCATGGTATACTCTTTACTGTATATAGAAATACTTCCCAACCATGGGGGCACGCCCCACTTGAGGGAGGTGTAGAGAAATGTCAGGAGGGGGGGGGTGTAATAGTTTCGTATACTTACCCCATTTTCATCCACTTATTTATGCGAGACAGGTTTTTAATTAAACAAGTTTTAATCTATATATATATATATAATATATATATATATTATATATATATATAATATATATATATATATATATATATATATATATATATATATATATATATATATATATATAAATCACGTGTCTGTCTGTTTTTCTGTTTATTTGTTTATTTGTTTGTTCCTTATACAAATCTACACCGTTTGACCGATATTGACCAAACTTGCCACACAGGTAGGTCTTGATACGAGAAATCTCCTAGGCTAGGTCAAAATAGTCAA
Organism: Gonocerus acuteangulatus; assembly: GCA_946811695.1. NCBI lineage: Eukaryota > Metazoa > Arthropoda > Insecta > Hemiptera > Coreidae > Gonocerus > Gonocerus acuteangulatus. The sequence goes on along the minus strand of OX328127.1, from coordinate 9,970,010 downwards.
ATTTCAAAATTTGGTCAAAAGGTCAAAAGTTTTGTTCAAGAAAAATTGGCTACACTGAACCATTCAGATTGTGACGGCCATTTTGAATCGACTACTACTGGCCTCTGTCGGCTGTTAGATGAAGTGCTGTTGTGCTGGCCTCTGCCGGGTATCATTATGAACTAAAACAAATTCACATCGTTTGACCGATTTTCGTAACTGGGTATAGACAATTAGGTATCAAGTAGATCTTGATACGGGGAGAGCCTTAGACAGAAAGTAGGTGTAGCATGGCACACTGGGTAACAGCTAGTAAAAACTAAACAGCACAATCGTCTTGCCGTCGGTAGCGATTTAATCATTGCTCTAGCAAAGATTGAACTCAGGATCAAGCAAATGATAGAGAGAATGCAAGCTTAAGTATCTCATTAGTACTTAATTAGCGATTTTCAAATCTACTTTTCCCTTAAAGATCCATAATAAATGCATATATTGTATCTGTATTTAAAATTCAAATAAAAAAATGTTTGTTTCTAATTTTTCTTGTGAGACATAAGAGGAGGAAATGAAAATATTATTTTTGGTTCGGGAAGGCTAGGCGAAATAAAGGTTGGGAAACTCTGGTATATAGCTTATGGAATATGGATTTTCCAGGAGTAACCAAATTTACATATCTTAGTTTGGAAAAATTTGGAAAATGTGAAACGTCTCTTATGCTCCTTCGTCTTGTTGGACATCCAGAAGTAAAATTATAGTTTTTGAGATGAAAATGTCATTTTGGATTCTCGATTCACCAAATGTTTAACGGAAGTTACATCAACGGGTCTTAGGAAATTTATTTTGGCTAGAAATTATGACGGGGATATTTGGTACAAAAGTTTATTCATTGCTTAAAATTTGTGATGAAATTACGTATTAAAAGTGCACCTGGAAGACTATTTTTTTTTTTTTTTTTTTTTTTTTTTTTTTTTTTTTTTTTTTTTTAACGGCACATCAACTATTCGGGATATTAGCAAGACTATTAATCCAATACAGTTATAGTTACAATATTTTTCTTTCATGACATTGTTGCTGCTGGTTTAAGAACATGGTGTTTCTATTAAGAAAAAGTATTATCCGGCGAATTTGGTTAACGTACTAATTTGAAAGTTCGTATGCGCACTGTAATATTGTAACTTCTGGTGTTGCCGTTAGTAGATAGCAGTTGGCGTCCCAGACCGTCCCTAGGTTGCAAAGGGGAAAATCAGGTGGTTGGAGTTATTTACTACACTAAATGTGTATTTTTTTTTAGTGTGTCTTATGGTGAAGAATCAGATACCTCCGTAGTATCTGCCGTTCTCGTGGCCTGTTGGACAGATTTATATATATATATATATATATATATATATATATATATATATATATATATATATATACAGTAGACTCTCCCTCATCCAGCGTTCTCTCTAATTCGGCGGTCTCCAAAAATAATGAGTGACGGATCTCGGAAGTGGCCGGAGTTAGACCTTCTCGAGGGTTCCTAGAAAACCTTCCCTTCCTGGCTAGCCAAATATTTGTTTCCTGGTATTTCATTGAATTGAAATCAAAGAAGGCATATATGTTTCGATTTAGATGCAGGAAGTAGTGTTTCCTTGAAAATAAATGGTTCTATTAAGACACCTGCGGCTGGAACGCCTTATTTTAGCTAGTCTAGTTCGAAGATTCATCGCGAGTGGAGTCCAAGTTTTAAAAGTAGTTTTAATAATATGTACCATTTTAAATATTCAATATTAATAATGGTACTTATTATTATATCCTTAAATAATAAGGCTGTTCAAATAGATAAGGGTCCATGTCTAAATGAATTCTCTAATCCGTTTTCTTTAATCCGACTGTACACCGGTCATGACGACGCCGGATTAGGGAGAGTCTACTGTATAAATATATATATATATATATACTCTAAGTAGAACGGCCGTTGGTTTACGAAACGTCTGCGTATTACCTCAGTGGGTGGACACCTAAAGCGAGGTTTCCTGTAGTGAGTCAGGAAACAGGGTAAAAATACCAAAATTGTATTCTGTAAACGAAAAGTAAAATAAAAAGAATAATGCTTAGTTCTTCTTTTTAACATTATCCCAAAATGCACCCGGACTATTAAAGAGCCATCTATAACTTAGAAGAATGTTAGAGAGGCAGAGAACTAGAAAGCAACAAAGTTCCTTCACAAATCGACTTTCGAGAGAAGAATCGATAGTACTACTTTAGTGAGGAACTATAAAGGATGAAGAGAGGAAAAGGAAGCAAGTTAAAACTTAGAAGTTCACCAACCCACAAGAACTTCCTGTACCGTGGCTCTGAGGCAGCATTTGAATGAAGTATAAGCCCAAATTGCAGCATTTGCGTCATCCTAGCGCCTTTCCGTAAGTTTTATCTTAGTCGGAGAGCTAGTAACGCACGTTTCATCAAGTGTTTTATGCACCTCGAAATTTTGCTATAGTGCATCTTATAGGGGATAGAAAAGAAGGTAAATATGTGTTTGCTAGACTTACCGTGGAACTCTAGGGAAGTTATTTTTCACCATTCCCCTGGGAATAGGGGCAGACGCAAAATAATAGGACCCAAAAAAGTGTTTTATTCACAAGTCAACAATCTTTAATGTAAAATAAAGGCCATTTAACAATGAATAATAAATAAGGCACATTTAAGGGGGTTAAAATGTAATATTAAATGAAGTGCTTTATTCAAGCTTCAAATTAAACAGCGCCTTCAATAAAAATAATTGAAAAGAATTACAAAAGGGCCTTTATAGTTGTATTTCTCCAGGACAGAATATTTCTAATAACTTTGACATTTTAAAATTGGTTTCTTCGTTACTTATACAACCAGTTTAAAGAAAATGTTTCACATTTCATTGGCATCGATAGGTAATTGGAAGTATTTATCAATGTTGGGCAAAACTAAAAACTAAAACTAAAATTAAAACTAAATTCACTTTTTAGAATAAACTAAAACTAAACTAAAAATTGTATCCTAAAAAAAAACTAAAACTAAAATTTTACTAATTAATGGATTTTATCTAAACTAAAACTAAAACTAAATCTTTGGGAATTGACTAAAAACTAAACTAAAAATTTAGTTTAGTTTTACTAAAATAACATGAATTAATATAAATCATATGTTATTTCGATAATTAAGTAAATTATTAAAACTAATAGAACTTGCTTAAGAATAAGAATTTGTGGCTTTTTCTCGTAATTTGAAAACATATGTTCTTTGATAAACTAAATTAGTTAACTAAAAACTAAAACTAAACTAAAATCACAAATTTAGTTCTCTTTTACTAAACTAAACTAATTGCATTGCTAAAAACGGAGTCCATATGATTAATAATTATAGAAATCTAAAACTAAAACTAAAAATATAACATTAGTTTAGTTTTAGTTAGGGAAAACTAACGTTAGTTTAGTTTACTAACGTTAGTTTTGCCCAACACTGGTATTTATCATAGTCAAACAAAAATAAGTCCACCTAAAATGAAAACGGACAGGATTTTATTTTTCACTGTCTTATATTCGGTGTTTATGGGAACAGGACATAGTGTCCTATACCATTATATGGATAGAGAAATCAACATTAAGAACATGGTGTTAAGTCAATTTAATACAAAAATGGATATGGTGTCCTTTACTTCCGGATTGCAGATGTGTTTCTAATATTTCTCTATCCTAATCCTAACACAAAGGCTATAGTAAGATAAGATGGTGAAAAGTGCCAGAGCGATATGGATTTCCGAGTAAGACCACTTGAAAGGTAACCCAAAAATACTCTGTCATGCAAATATTTAGCCTTCTGGAGGTAATATTAGTGGCACAATAAATTAGAACGTCTTGTATCAATATTATTTTTTTACGGGCGCAATTGTTCTCCAAAAAATCTTAAAAAAAATCAAAATTATAAACGTTAATAACCATGATGTTTTAAAAAATATTTGGTACTTATCATCTTATCTTACTACAGCCTTTATGTAACGCAGTGTGGTTGAATGTCAAATGTGTGAAATAAAAAACGTTCCAATACTATCTGTCTTTATGGAATTGCCAAAATGAAAAAGGTTTTTACACTTTTCTAAAATAAAAGTTAAAGATATCGTCTTATTAAGTTTCTCAAGTCATTTAAAAAGAAAACGTTTATTTTCTTTTTTGGTAGTTTTAGACTTATTTATTTAAATGGCAAATATTACTTGTAAGAAAAATGTCTTATGAAGAGAGGACAAGTGCCACAAACCAGTCGACAAATATAAAAATAAATGGCATAACAAGAAGTTTAAAACAATTTTACAAAAAGAACAGGTCTTTACAAAAAGAAGAAGAATATATATATATATATATATATATATATATATATATATATATATATATATATATATATATATATATACGGCGTGAGCACTTAACACTCCGTGCCAAAGGTCGTGGGTTCGATTCCCTCTAGGGGTGGTGGCTCTTCTATAAGGCATCTGTCCTACCTGGATAGAAATGGGTGGAAACCTATAGATAACCAGTTCGTAGTTAATAATAGATGGACGTTAAAATTTAAATAAATTAATATATATAAATGAGTCTGTAATAATTAATTTTCTTAACTGTTTTTTTTTGCTCTTTTGCTTTTTATTTATTAATTTTTTTTACGGCAGATGAAGAAGTGACCTATTATCGGTGACGGTCCTCAATTCAGGAACTAGACTATGCTTAATTTCAGCGATCAACGCGACCGGGGTATTCAACGTTGGCATGATTCCTTGTTTGCCATTAGCGCCGACATCCAGGGTGCAGCGAGGAATTTTCCCAACGAGCCGTGGGATGAGAAAATTCCTGCCGCCGGTGGGGATCGAACCCACCATCTCCCGCTTATGAATCTAAGGCGCTAGCCACTAGACCACGGGAGACCCCATGATTCCTTCTTCTTGCGAATCACATAACAAACTACTCATGTCCGACCTGCATTTATTGTCAAAAGACCATTGTTCTGCGTATGTACGTATTTGTGTATGAATGAGAATTGAAATATTCTACACAATTTGGAATATTAAGCCTCAATTACTCATTTAAGGGGAAACGAAACGTGACGAAATGAAATATCAGTGTTTCATTTAGATAAGAGTGAGGTAGAGGGATTTCTTGCTAATTATGTTGGAGAGGAGCAGAGAAGAGGAGTAGATGGTAATGAGGTTGTCAGACACCTGGGCGTTCCTTTGTAGTTCTAGCTTCTACATTATTACTACATTAAGGGGGATGATACAACATTCACGCTGTTTTATTATAATATACTAAAGCTAGGAGAGGCAAGGAAGGTATTTCTAGCTGTAGGGGTGGAGGTAAACCTAACCAGGCTTAGAATAGGTCATACAGCCACTCCTATGTAATGAGGTTGTCAGACACCTGGGCGTTCCTTTGTAGTTCTAGCTTCTACATTATTACTACATTAAGGGGGATGATACAACATTCACGCTGTTTTATTATAATATACTAAAGCTAGGAGAGGCAAGGAAGATATTTCTAGCTGTAGGGGTGGAGGTAAACCTAACCAGGCTTAGAATAGGTCATACAGCCACTCCTATGTAATGAGGTTGTCAGACACTTGGTGGTTCCTTTGTAGATCTAGCTTCTACATTATTACTACATTAAAGGGGGGATAATACAACATTCACGCTGTTTTATAATAATATACTAAAGCTAGGAGGGGCAAGGAAGGTATTTCTAGCTGTAGGGGTGGAGGTAAACCTAACCAGGCTTAGAATAGGTCATACAGCCACTCCTATGTAATGAGGTTGTCAGACGCCTGGTGGTTCCTTTGTAGATCTAGCCTCTACATTATTAGTAGATTAAGGGGGATGATACAACATTCACGCTCTTTTATTATAATATACTAAAGCTAGGAGGGGCAAGGAAGATATTTCTAGCTGTAGGGGTGGAGGTAAACCTAACCAGGCTTAGAATAGGTCATACAGCCACTCCTATGTAATGAGGTTGTCAGACACTTGGTGGTACCTTTGTAGATCTAGCTTCTACATTATTACTACATTAAAGGGGGGATAATACAACATTCACGCTGTTTTATCATAATATACTAAAGCTAGGAGGGGCAAGGAAGGTATTTCTAGCTGTAGGGGTGGAGGTAAACCTAACCAGGCTTAGAATAGGTCATACAGCCACTCCTATGTAATGAGGTTGTCAGACACCTGGGCGTTCCTTTGTAGATCTAGCTTCTACATTATTAGTAGATTAAGGGGGATGATACAACATTCACGCTGTTTTATTATAATATACTAAAGCTAGGAGGGGCAAGGAAGGTATTTCTAGCTGTAGGGGTGGAGGTAAACCTAACCAGGCTTAGAATAGGTCATACAGCCACTCCTATGTAATGAGGTTGTGAGACACCTGGTGGTTCCTTTGTAGATCTAGCTTCTACATTATTAGTAGATTAAGGGGGATGATACAACATTCACGCTGTTTTATTATAATATACTAAAGCTAGGAGGAGCAAGGAAGGTATTTCTAGCTGTAGGGGTGGAGGTAAACCTAACCAGGCTTAGAATAGGTCATACAGCCACTCCTATGTAATGAGGTTGTCAGACACCTGGTGGTTCCTTTGTAGATCTAGCTTCTACATTATTAGTAGATTAAGGGGGATGATACAACATTCACGCTGTTTTATTATAATATACTAAAGCTAGGAGGAGCAAGGAAGGTATTTCTAGCTGTAGGGGTGGAGGTAAACCTAACAAGGCTTAGAATAGGTCATACAGCCACTCCTATGTAATGAGGTTGTCAGACACCTGGTGGTTCCTTTGTAGTTCTAGCTTCTACATTATTAGTGGATTAAGGGGGATGATACAACATTCACGCTGTTTTATTATAATATACTAAAGCTAGGAGGGGCAAGGAAGGTATTTCTAGCTGTAGGGGTGGAGGTAAACCTAACCAGGCTTAGAATAGGTCATACAGCCACTCCTATGTAATGAGGTTGTCAGGCACCTGGTGGTTCCTTTGTAGATCTAGCTTCTACATTATTAGTAGATTAAGGGGGATGATACAACATTCACGCTGTTTTATTATAATATACTAAAGCTAGGAGGGGCAAGGAAGGTATTTCTAGCTGTAGGGGTGGAGGTAAACCTAACAAGGCTTAGAATAGGTCATACAGCCACTCCTATGTAATGAGGTTGTCAGACACCTGGTGGTTCCTTTGTAGATCTAGCTTCTACATTATTACTACATTAAGGGGGATGATACAACATTCACGCTGTTTTATTATAATATACTAAAGCTAGGAGGGGCAAGGAAGGTATTTCTAGCTGTAGGGGTGGAGGTAAACCTAACAAGGCTTAGAATAGGTCATACAGCCACTCCTATGTAATGAGGTTGTCAGACACCTGGTGGTTCCTTTGTAGTTCTAGCTTCTACATTATTAGTGGATTAAGGGGGATGATACAACATTCACGCTGTTTTATTATAATATACTAAAGCTAGGAGGGGCAAGGAAGATATTTCTAGCTGTAGGGATGGAGGTAAACCTAACCAGGCTTAGAATAGGTCATACAGCCACTCCTATGTAATGAGGTTGTGAGACACCTGGTGGTTCCTTTGTAGATCTAGCTTCTACATTATTACTACATTAAGGGGGATGATACAACATTCACGCTGTTTTATTATAATATACTAAAGCTAGGAGGGGCAAGGAAGGTATTTCTAGCTGTAGGGGTGGAGGTAAACCTAACAAGGCTTAGAATAGGTCATACAGCCACTCCTATGTAATGAGGTTGTCAGGCACCTGGAGGTTCCTTTGTAGATCTAGCTTCTACATTATTAGTGGATTAAGGGGGATGATACAACATTCACACTGTTTTATTATAATATACTAAAGCTAGGAGGGGCAAGGAAGGTATTTCTAGCTGTAGGGGTGGAGGTAAACCTAACCAGGCTTAGAATAGGTCATACAGCCACTCCTATGTAATGAGGTTGTCAGACACCTGGTGGTACCTTTGTAGATCTAGCTTCTACATTATTAGTAGATTAAGGGGGATGATACAACATTCACGCTGTTTTATTATAATATACTAAAGCTAGGAGGGGCAAGGAAGGTATTTCTAGCTGTAGGGGTGGAGGTAAACCTAACAAGGCTTAGAATAGGTCATACAGCCACTCCTATGTAATGAGGTTGTCAGACACCTGGAGGTTCCTTTGTAGATCTAGCTTCTACATTATTAGTGGATTAAGGGGGATGATACAACATTCACGCTGTTTTATTATAATATACTAAAGCTAGGAGGAGCAAGGAAGGTATTTCTAGCTGTAGGGGTGGAGGTAAACCTAACAAGGCTTAGAATAGGTCATACAGCCACTCCTATGTAATGAGGTTGTCAGGCACCTGGAGGTTCCTTTGTAGATCTAGCTTCTACATTATTAGTAGATTAAGGGGGATGATACAACATTCACGCTGTTTTATTATAATATACTAAAGCTAGGAGGGGCAAGGAAAGTATTTCTAGCTGTAGGGGTGGAGGTAAACCTAACCAGGCTTAGAATAGGTCATACAGCCACTCCTATGTAATGAGGTTGTCAGGCACCTGGTGGTACCTTTGTAGTTCTAGCTTCTACATTATTAGTAGATTAAGGGGGATGATACAACATTCACGCTGTTTTATTATAATATACTAAAGCTAGGAGGGGCAAGGAAAGTATTTCTAGCTGTAGGGGTGGAGGTAAACATAACCAGGCTTAGAATAGGTCATACAGCCACTCCTATGTAATGAGGTTGTCAGACACCTGGTGGTTCCTTTGTAGATCTAGCTTCTACATTATTAGTGGATTAAGGGGGATGATACAACATTCACGCTGTTTTATTATAATATACTAAAGCTAGGAGGGGCAAGGAAAGTATTTCTAGCTGTAGGGGTGGAGGTAAACCTAACCAGGCTTAGAATAGGTCATACAGCCACTCCTATGTAATGAGGTTGTCAGGCACCTGGTGGTACCTTTGTAGTTCTAGCTTCTACATTATTAGTAGATTAAGGGGGATGATACAACATTCACGCTGTTTTATTATAATATACTAAAGCTAGGAGGGGCAAGGAAAGTATTTCTAGCTGTAGGGGTGGAGGTAAACATAACCAGGCTTAGAATAGGTCATACAGCCACTCCTATGTAATGAGGTTGTCAGACACCTGGTGGTTCCTTTGTAGATCTAGCTTCTACATTATTAGTGGATTAAGGGGGATGATACAACATTCACGCTGTTTTATTATAATATACTAAAGCTAGGAGGGGCAAGGAAGGTATTTCTAGCTGTAGGGGTGGAGGTAAACCTAACAAGGCTTAGAATAGGTCATACAGCCACTCCTATGTAATGAGGTTGTCAGGCACCTGGTGGTTCCTTTGTAGATCTAGCTTCTACATTATTAGTAGATTAAGGGGGATGATACAACATTCACGCTGTTTTATTATAATATACTAAAGCTAGGAGGGGCAAGGAAGGTATTTCTAGCTGTAGGGGTGGAGGTAAACCTAACCAGGCTTAGAATAGGTCATACAGCCACTCCTATGTAATGAGGTTGTCAGACACCTGGTGGTACCTTTGTAGATCTAGCTTCTACATTATTAGTAGATTAAGGGGGATGATACAACATTCACGCTGTTTTATTATAATATACTAAAGCTAGGAGGGGCAAGGAAGGTATTTCTAGCTGTAGGGGTGGAGGTAAACCTAACCAGGCTTAGAATAGGTCATACAGCCACTCCTATGTAATGAGGTTGTCAGACACCTGGTGGTTCCTTTGTAGATCTAGCTTCTACATTATTAGTGGATTAAGGGGGATGATACAACATTCACGCTGTTTTATTATAATATACTAAAGCTAGGAGGGGCAAGGAAGATATTTCTAGCTGTAGGGGTGGAGGTAAACCTAACCAGACTTAGAATAGGTCATACAGCCACTCCTATGTAATGAGGTTGTCAGGCACCTGGAGGTTCCTTTGTAGATCTAGCTTCTACATTATTACTACATTAAGGGGGATGATACAACATTCACGCTGTTTTATTATAATATACTAAAGCTAGGAGGGGCAAGGAAGATATTTCTAGCTGTAGGGGTGGAGGTAAACCTAACCAGGCTTAGAATAGGTCATACAGCCACTCCTATGTAATGAGGTTGTCAGACACCTGGTGGTACCTTTGTAGTTCTAGCTTTTACATTATTACTACATTAAAGGGGGGATAATACAACATTCACGCTGTTTTATTATAATATACTAAAGCTAGGAGGGGCAAGGAAGGTATTTCTAGCTGTAGGGGTGGAGGTAAACCTAACCAGACTTAGAATAGGTCATACAGCCACTCCTATGTAATGAGGTTGTCAGACACTTGGTGGTTCCTTTGTAGATCTAGCTTCTACATTATTAGTAGATTAAGGGGGATAATACAACATTCACGCTGTTTTATTATAATATACTAAAGCTAGGAGGGGCAAGGAAGATATTTCTAGCTGTAGGGGTGGAGGTAAACCTAACCAGACTTAGAATAGGTCATACAGCCACTCCTATGTAATGAGGTTGTCAGACACCTGGTGGTACCTTTGTAGATCTAGCTTCTACATTATTAGTAGATTAAGGGGGATGATACAACATTCACGCTGTTTTATTATAATATACTAAAGCTAGGAGGGGCAAGGAAGGTATTTCTAGCTGTAGGGGTAGAGGTAAACATAACCAGACTTAGAATAGGTCATACAGCCACTCCTATGTAATGAGGTTGTCAGACACCTGGTGGTTCCTTTGTAGATCTAGCTTCTACATTATTAGTGGATTAAGGGGGATGATACAACATTCACGCTGTTTTATTATAATATACTAAAGCTAGGAGGGGCAAGGAAGGTATTTCTAGCTGTAGGGGTGGAGGTAAACCTAACCAGGCTTAGAATAGGTCATACAGCCACTCCTATGTAATGAGGTTGTCAGGCACCTGGTGGTTCCTTTGTAGATCTAGCTTCTACATTATTAGTAGATTAAGGGGGATGATACAACATTCACGCTGTTTTATTATAATATACTAAAGCTAGGAGGGGCAAGGAAGATATTTCTAGCTGTAGGGGTGGAGGTAAACCTAACCAGACTTAGAATAGGTCATACAGCCACTCCTATGTAATGAGGTTGTCAGACACCTGGTGGTACCTTTGTAGATCTAGCTTCTACATTATTAGTAGATTAAGGGGGATGATACAACATTCACGCTGTTTTATTATAATATACTAAAGCTAGGAGGGGCAAGGAAGATATTTCTAGCTGTAGGGGTGGAGGTAAACCTAACCAGGCTTAGAATAGGTCATACAGCCACTCCTATGTAATGAGGTTGTCAGACACCTGGTGGTACCTTTGTAGTTCTAGCTTTTACATTATTACTACATTAAAGGGGGGATAATACAACATTCACGCTGTTTTATTATAATATACTAAAGCTAGGAGGGGCAAGGAAGGTATTTCTAGCTGTAGGGGTGGAGGTAAACCTAACCAGGCTTAGAATAGGTCATACAGCCACTCCTATGTAATGAGGTTGTCAGACACTTGGTGGTACCTTTGTAGATCTAGCTTCTACATTATTAGTAGATTAAGGGGGATAATACAACATTCACGCTGTTTTATTATAATATACTAAAACCAAAATTCAACTGGTTCTGACAAGTACAATAAGTGATTAAAACATTTCAGACTAATGATATACTTGCTGAAATCTCAAATTCACTTAACAGAAGGAAAGGCGGGTCTTTTTTACAAAGCTCCATACAGTGATTTTTATTTAGAGATACGGTTACTGTTATAACCATGTGGTATTCTGTGATTATATTATTAAATTTGTAACGTTCATTTATTATTAACTACGAATTTTAGGGCGGCTTATCTATAGGTTACCAGTTTCTTCTAGCCAGGATAGGGTTGATGCCTTTTCTTTTTTTCTAGAGAAAAGCCATCACACCTAGTGGGAATCGAACCCCCGACCCTTTGGCACGGAGTGTTAAGTGGTCACGCTCACGGCCACCGGGCCTTTTCTGTAATTATAACGTTCAATCGAAAACACATGTGATTACTCTCAGTATTATTTTTTAAAATTTGTTTTTATAGATTAAAGATGATGAAACAATTACTTTAAAAATCTATCAAGAAAAGGGACTTTTACATCAAGAGAGGAGATTTGTTTGAAACAATTATGTCATATATATATAAATATATATATATATATATATTTATATATATCTATTTATATATATATTTATATATATATATATATATATATATATATATATATATATATATATATATATACTTTTCTTATGATTTTTGAGAAAATATCCTATAAATATAGTAATATAAATATAGTATTCTTTGAATAAATTTCTATGAAAAATTGTTTTTCAATCTTTTCAAAAATATTCAATTGATACCTATCAACCCAGTAAAATACAATTTAAGAGGCATTATTTGTGTATACATATGTATCTGTAAACAATTATATAGAGACAATGGAATTTTATATATTTATGAAAATGGAAAAAAGAGGTTTTGAAACCAAGAACGTCTCAGGTGGAATGAATTTTAGATGAATTCTAATTTGCATGCGGAGTGAAATTTAATAATTCATCAAGAAAACAAAAATAAATTAAAAATAATAATGGAATAAGAGATGAAGAAAATTCCTTGGGAAATGAGTTCATTTATTTCGCTTGCTTAAACCTCCTTCTCTAATTATATTCTCTCTCTCTCTCTGCTATCTAGTAGTTAATTTTTTTATTATTTCATAAAGTACTTACTTTCTCTTTATTTCTTACTTTATTCATTAAATTATTTTTATGAGATTCCCTCGTTAAATACTTTCATATTTACAAAAAAATATGAAGTATCCTCACAATGACCTGTTATAAATATATATATATATATATATATATATATATATATAAATATATATATATATATATATATATATATATATATATATATACAGGGGGCGAGGTTAGCTCAGTGGTAGAGCACTCGACTAATGACTAGATTTTTTTCTTCTAACCGTCGTTCGAGGGTTCGATTTGGGGTCCCAGAACGTCCCTAGGCCAACCCAGCCTTTAATTAATTTATCAATGGGTACCTTGGTGCTAATGACTCTAGCAGTCGAAGCAGCAAGGGAAACATCAGGCGGCCGGAGCATAGTATTGACCACACTGTCTCCCTAGTGTGCCGTATGGTCAAGAATCAGATACGTCTACAGTATCTGCCCCTCTGGGCCCTTGTGGCCTTTTACGGGACTGATTTTATACATATATATATATATATATATATATATATATATATATATATATATATATATATATATACAGTCTCTCGTTGTCTATTAAAAGTTAACGAAAAGACTCTTCGATTAAGCACTCTCGTATTTGTGAATACTCTTACGTTTGTGAATACGCTTCTAAAGAATCATGATGTGAATTTTACTGATTGGTTTCTTATAATAAATCGCAATGACAATTTTTTTTCCATTGAAAATGTAAATAAGTAAGTAAAAAAATAAGTAGTTGTTTCTTTTCTCGTTTTGCGATTTTCTCGAAAAGATCAAATCTCTAAATGACTTTTTGTCTTAGTTTTTCGGTCCCCTACACGTTCCTGAAGTTTTTTCCATTTAAATTCGGGACACTACGTTTCAAACCTTACCATCCATCGAGACAATGAAATACCCTTTGTCTATGATTTAGCCAAATCCCGATTCCTGACCTTTTTCTCAAAACTCCCAGCCAACCCCAATCCTCTTGGCAGATCCCTCTCTTCCAATGTCATCCCAGATAATCCTCCTCGACGCCATTGGCCACGAGACAATTTACTACTGGTTAATTAGCCTGTCTTATAAAATAATGTAAATAATGTATATAGTTTAAAAAAGAGACCAATTTTTAATTAAAATAAGAAATACCATAACATTCATTGGGAGTGGCAGTAATGTTTGCCTTCTCCTCTCATCTCATTCACTGTGTTTTATGTATATTTTGACCATATTTACTTATTGTACATAACTGTACAGATTGTAAATTACCAATAAAGATCATTTTTTTACACACAAAAAAAAAAAAAAAAAAAAATTCGGGACACGCTGTATATACATGTATATGTATATATATTTGGATGTAACGGCATTTTTCTCCAGCGGTGGTACTCCTCCTCACTTCTTCCTGGAATATTTCGATGGGTTCATCTCCATCTTCGTCAGCCAGGTCATTGTTGTTTCTTCCTCGGTGGTTGCCGAGGAGATGACATTTTTCTCGATCTGTGCGCCTTATACCATCAGCGCTAATAACGGACATTTTCCCAACTAACACCAGGGAGCTTCAACGCCATTGGTCCGGCGATACTGTTGCATTATTTTTCTTCCTCGGCAACCACCGAGAAAGAAAAAACAATGACCTGGATGACGAAGATGAATCTAGCGAAATGTTCCAGGAAGAAGTGAGGGGGAGTACCACCGCTGGAGAAAAATGCCGTTCCATCTAAAAATATCAACCCAGCGACGAAAAATAAACATCAAGCATATATATATATATATATATATCTTCCTTTATTATACTACTTTATTTAATAGGCCCGACATGTTTCGTGCATCTTTTCTTCGCACATCTTCAGGAGCACTTCTACAAGAAAATATCATTTTTTTGAACATCCACACAAACCATTTTTCCACGGAACCGTGCTCTAATAAACGGCACAAAATTATATATATAGTAGCGTTAATTTTGATGGTACATTATTTAACGCAATAAAATAATTACTTATGTGCCGTGACGAAGCACGGGTATTCAGCTAGTATCTCATATTTGTCTGTGAAAATGCGTTCTCAAACCAGTAAAATCGGGCAAGTGGAACTAGACATTTCTCTATATTTTTTTTGTATGAATAATTCAGCTGGTTAAATATGAAAGAAGAAAATAACATTATATATATGTATATATATATATATATATATATATATATATATATATATATATATATATTATTTATTCTTGTAGATGACCCAGAATATCTAAATTATTTTTTATCTTAGGAGGCATGGGTCTTTAAAGCAGTCTTCCTTTATTACACCACTTTATTTAATAGGCCCGACATGTTTCGTGCGTCTTTTCTTCGCACCTCTTCAGGAGCACTTCTACAAGAAAATATCATTTTTTTGAACATCCACACAAACCATTTTTCCATTATATTAAAGCTATCAATACTATAATTATTGCAATATTTAGGGTAGGGGTAACATTTAATGGAGAATGATAATATTTTAATGCATTTTGTGGGACATTTCATAGATCGTATTGATAGCTTTAATATAATGGAAAAATGGTTTGTGTGGATGTTCAAAATAAAAATGATATTTTGTTGTAGAAGTGCTCCTGAAGAGGTGCGAAGAAAAGACGCACGAAACATGTCGGGCCCAATAAATAAAGTGGTATAATAAAGGAAGACTGCTTTAATGACCCCATGCCTCCTAGGATAAAAAATAATTCTATATTTTAGGTCATCTACAAGAATAAATAATATATATTAATATATATATATATATATATATATATATATATATATATATATATACAGTGGAACATGGATAATTCGAACTTCGATAATTCGAAATCGTGGTTAATTCGAATATTTCTCTCGGTCCCTAGAATTTAGGGCACAAACAATGTAAAAAAATCGTGGTTAATTCGAATGCAATTTTGGATAATTCGAATTTTTTCCGAGCCTGTACCTCCAATGGGAAGTGTTCGATCTTAAATCTTGTTAAAATATTCTCGCCTCGGGTAAGAAGGATATAGTATTAAGATACGGATGTAGGGGTTCCAGGAGAAGAAGCGCGGCGGTCTCATAGTCTAGTTCTTGGACTCTGCAAAGTGGTCGCGCTTCCTCCCTTCCAAGGGTTGTAGTCACATACACCATCCTGTCTTTTCATCCTAGAATTCCCTCACACCATCCCTCGTATCTTCATTTCTTATTCACTTATGAGTCAGTCAGCGCCTAGATCTGTTGTATTGTTTGTGCCTTGAATTTCTGGTGTACAGTGCAGTTCAGTGAGTTGTTGATTTAAGATGTTGAAGCATAGAAGTTATAAAACTCTAACGCTGTCAGGGAAAATAGCTGCGATTATAGAAATTGAAAAAAGAATAAGGAAAAAATCTGAAATTGCCAAGGAATTCTTCCTTACACTTTATCAACTTACCTGAAAAATAAAGAAAAAATTCTTGCTCATGAATATGACTATTTTTTCAAAAGAATAGACTTTTATTTTTACTTTTTTGATAAATTATTTATTACTTATGCACGTAATCATCAATTTATGAAATTTTTGTTATTGTTTAAATAAAATGTATGTATTTTTTTAAATTAAAAATTGTGAAAATATGAAAGTCAATTTTTTACCCCTTTATTTTCAAAAACTTTCGTAATTCGAATTTTGGCTAATTCGAACTTTTTTATCGGTCCCTAGGGGTTCGAATTATCCAAGTTCTACTGTATATATATATATATATATATATATATATATATATATATATATATATATATATATATAACTTTGTTATTGTATGGATTAGCCCTATGATGACGCAAATAGTGTAACTTAGACTTACTACTTTCCCTACTTGGAAACATGAATTCTGCTGTCAGAGTTTATATTCTATTTTAATAATGCAACCAATTATATTCAAGAATATGACGGAGAAACGACATTACTCTGCATAATGATGTCGAGAGTAGTTCATGACCTTTTCATTTCTCGAGAGTACTCATCAACGACTAGAAATAGGGAGCAAATTAGTGGAGAGCTGAGGGAGCCATTGAATAATGGGCCAAAGAGGTCGGTGCTTGGTAGCCCACCGAGGTAGGAGGCTCGTAGGCTCCTTGAGATCGATGGTAATGACGTCAGAGAGGTCGTTATCAGGGCCTCTGATAAGCTCTAAGGATGTATGACGCCTTCAACGTCCCCCCCTTTACGGACTTCTCGCTACTCAATGAAGCAGAAAATAGCCATGAATGGCAAAAACCCTTCGACAAATTGGTGAGGCTAGATTTCATATTCTCTTACTAAGATGAGTATTTTTATATTTTCAACAAATCCTTCCATTTTAAACTTTAACCTTCTCTTACCCTTAACTTTTATTTAATAAAAGTCCGATTCTCAGGATCTGCGTCATCTTAGCGCTTTTCCGTTCTTATTCCTCGTGTAATATCGTCGATACAAATGCAAAGTATCGAATGTGAAAATCACCACTTTCAAGAGTGAAATAGTTTTATTTATTACCTTGCTTTTGGGCAGTCAAATAGTCTGCAGGTTCGACCTTTTGACAGTGGTTACATTCCCCTGTCTGTGAACTTAAGATTCGAGAGTTTGCCATCCATCAGTCCAACAGCAATCAGCAAAGATTTAAGATGAAAAATGTGTTTTTTCACATTCGATACTTTGCATTTGTATCGACGATATTTTTACTTTATTTTATTTTCTGATTCAGAAAGCTGTAGGTAACACGGCGCTTCGCCTTGTTTCTCTCGTTCGCCTTTAGTTCTCTCACAGTTCCAAGTTAAAATGAATAGCAGCAGCATTTCTGAAAAATTCAATGTCCGATTTCAAGGACGAATCCAGGGCCTGTAATTCAATGTCCGATTTCAAGGACGAATCCAGGGCCTGTAATTCAATGTCCGATTTCAAGGACGAATCCCGGGCCTGTAATTCAATGTCCGATTTCAAGGACGAATCCCGGGCCTGTAATTCAATGTCCGATTTCAAGGACGAATCCAGGGTTTGTAATTCAATGTCCGATTTCAAGGACGAATCCAGGGCCTGTAATTCAATGTCCGATTTCAAGGACGAATCCAGGGCCTGTAATTCAATGTCCGATTTCAAGGACGAATCCCGGGCCTGTAATTCAATGTCCGATTACAAGGACGAATCCCGGGCCTGTAATTCAATGTCCAATTTCAAGGACGAATCCCGGGCCTGTAATTCAATGTCCGATTTCAAGGACGAATCCCGGGCCTGTAATTCAATGTCCGATTTCAAGGACGAATCCAGGGCCTGTAATTCAATGTCCGATTTCAAGGAGGAATCCCGGGCCTGTAATTCAATGTCCGATTTCAAGGACGAATCCCGGGCCTGTAATTCAATGTCCGATTTCAAGGACGAATCCCGGGCCTGTAATTCAATGTCCGATTTCAAGGACGAATCCCGGGCCTGTAATTCAATGTCCGATTTCAAGGACGAATCCCGGGCCTGTAATTCAATGTCCGATTTCAAGGACGAATCCCGGGCCTGTAATTCAATGTCCGATTTCAAGGACGAATCCAGGGCCTGTAATTCAATGTCCGATTTCAAGGACGAATCCCGGGCCTGTAATTCAATGTCCGATTTCAAGGACGAATCCCGGGCCTGTAATTCAATGTCCGATTTCAAGGACGAATCCAGGGCCTGTAATTCAATGTCCGATTTCAAGGACGAATCCCGGGCCTGTAATTCAATGTCCGATTTCAAGGACGAATCCAGGGCCTGTAATTCAATGTCCGATTTCAAGGACGAATCCCGGGCCTGTAATTCAATGTCCGATTTCAAGGACGAATCCCGGGCCTGTAATTCAATGTCCGATTTCAAGGACGAATCCCGGGCCTGTAATTCCCCTCCTGGCATCTTGTTACCCATAAACCACTCCTATGAAGTATAATTAAAACATGGACTTTCAATTGCTTCCAATCAGATTTATGAATCAGCTTTCTATAGAGTGAAAATTCCCCTTTGCTATCGCGAAGCACTTCGATTTCCCAACATCAGGAAATCGTGATTCGCCCTTTCTCTTCCAAGGTCCTGAAATATAAAGCTTACAATAAAAACAGGTTTGGTCTTAATCTTCCTTGAAAAATTTTAACAAATTTTCATTTGTAAATTGAAATGTCAAAAGCCAAATTTTAGGCTCCACAAATGTAAAAGGAAAGTATTCCAACCTGAGATTACTCTATTTATGTATCATTTTCTCCAAATGAGATCGCTTTATGAAAAATCACACAAGAACCTTATTTGTAGCAAATTTAGTAAGCTTTCGAATATATTATTTACACGTATTGAGATTCTCAACTAGTTTTGAAATATATAAGATATTATTTAGCACCAGTTATCAGAGTTGGGCAAACGTTAGCGCGCGCTAAAAGCTGATACCTCTCCGCTAATTTAGTGAAACAGTAGAAAGCCAGCGCTAATAATTAGCGGTTAGCGGCGGCAGTGACTAACCGCTAATCTATTTATGAAATATCGAAATTGCTAATAGCTTAAGCTATAGTTACAACTTGTAACTATAGCTTAAGCTATTAGCAATTTCGATATTTCATAAATAGATTAGCGGTTAGTCACTGCCGCCGCTAACCGCTAATTATTAGCGCTGGCTTTCTACTGTTTCACTAAATTAGCGGAGAGGTATCAGCTTTTAGCGCGCGCTAACGTTTGCCCAACTCTGCCAGTTATAGACATAACCATGGAAATTGCTTCATTAGATTCTACGCGTCCAAATTACTTAATTACTTAGGAGAATTTGCTCAGCATTAAAAATTGTATTTACTGCAACAAAAAAAAAATCATTTATTATTTGAATCGATCCATGCAAAAAGAGCTTCAGTCCAAAATCAGTAGTTCTGATAAAGCTAGACTGAAACCCCTTCTGCATGGATTAATAAAATTCCGTGAGGGTTAAGGCGTGAGCACTTAACACTCCATGCCAAAGGTCGTGGGTTCGATTCCCACTAGGGGTGGTGGCTTTTCTTTAGAAAAAAGAAAAGGCATCACCCCTATCCTGGCTAGAATAGGGTGGTAACCTATAGATAACCCGTCCTAAAATTCGTAGTTAATAATAAATGGACGTTAAAATTTAAAATTTAATAATAAAATTAGGACTATGTTTCTATGTATGCAACTATGTATTGTACTGAAGTCCTTCTAACATAGAAATGTGAAGTTACCTTTAGATACAAAGAATTCATTACTCATACTAACAAAAAAAAAATCATTTATTATTTGAATCGATCCATGCAAAAAGAGCTTCAGTCCAAAATCAGTAGTTCTGATAAAACTAGACTGAAACCCCTTCTGCATGGAATAATAAAGAATGGACTGAAGTTCTTTTTGCATGGATCGATTCATTTGTGATCTGTAATTTTGTCAACTCTTATGTCTAAAGCTCCAATTTTTATGTATTTTCTTTTTTAGTTTACACTAATGGAAATCGTTTTGTTGAGTGCTGAACACATTATCCTATGCTGAATTTCCGCTCCCATAACAAAAATACTTTTTAAATAAATTCAAGTGCCTTTTTTTAGCACTTTCCTCCGAAGGAAAGTATTAGCACTTTCCTCCGAAGGAAAGTATTAGCACTTTCCTCCGAAGGAAAGTAGCTATTGAGGTTGGACTCATGACGGAATTTTTGAAAAATTTCTTCAAATCTTTATCGATCCTACCTAGTAGACACCGAAAATGACCCCCGTTAAAATTTATATATATCTATATATATATATATATATATATATATATATATATATGTGTGTGTCTGTTAACACGATAGCGGCCAGAGTTTTTGTTTTTTCGTCACGAAACTTGGTATATAGCATTCATTTAGCAAACGATTGAACGAGTTCGTTAACCACCAAAATCGGTCCACCGGAAGGGGGGGTTTACCCCGAACCCAAAACACTAATTTGACCATTTCAGCCGTAATATTTGTTATATTTCAACGAAACTTGGTATTCGTAGTGGTAATATAGAGAGAAAAGTGAGATATAAAAATGAACTAAATCGGTTCATAAGGAGGGGGGGGGGTTTACTCCGGACCGACAATACCAATTCGCCACTACCAGCCGTGATTTTAGGTATATTTCGACGAAACTCGGTATTCGTAGTGGTAATCTACAGGTAAATATGTGATGTAAAAATAAACTAAATAGGTTCATTAGGAGGGGGGGTTTACTCCGGACCCAAATTCCTAATATACTCATACTGGTCGTAATTTCTGCTGTATTCTAACGAAACGCGGTATACGCTATACGGATATGAGCTGAATCGGTCAATCGGAAAGGGGGGTTTACTTTGTAATATATTTCAATAGAAAAGCCAGCCAGACATAGGTCCACAAAGGCGCCGCAAGGAGCGCTAGAGGGACTGTATCCTGTTCCTGCGTTAGATCAAAATACGATAATATGAGGTTTTTTGTATTTATTACGTAGTGTAATAGGTAACATGTGTAAACATAACTCTGGAAGCAAATTAATAATTGATCAGTTACTCATTACAAATTTAAAAGAGAACTATTCATGTTTTTATTTTATTTATGTAGGATGTTTTAGTCAAATTGTTCTGGAAAGCAGTCTACACTACCCAAATTCTGAGGAAAGTGCTTAATTATGCAGCTCCTGCGTGACGGTTTTTTTTTAAATTTCAGATGAGGAATACATGCAAATGAAAACTTATTTTTACCGAGAACTACTTGACGCATCGAAACCCCGATTGCAGGGTTCTTCTTTGTTTTGTTAGTACATTTTAAAAATATAATGCAAAATATGGGTAAAGAGGAAACCTTTCCCTTCAAAGGCCTATTTGAGCCCTTAGAAGTGTTATTTTCTCATTTCCAAGGGCACCATTTTATAGATCTCGACGAGAACTACAACTTTGTCTAAATGAAAAATGTTGATATCTCAACCCGTTTAGTAGTTATTTCTCTTGTGGCCCGCTTATGTGGGCCACCCTGTATATGTGTGTATAAATATATTCATTGTGTGTATATATGTTCTATATTGACAATATTTATAGGCACACATATACTGAGAATAAAATATAAAGTCCGCCATTGAATGTTCCTTTCACTGTTTGTAGACTATGAAAATGTTTGCTTTAGCAGGAATGAAGTATGCTGCTTTACTCCTACCACTACTACAAGTTCAACCAAAGAGGTCGGAGGAGGGAGAGAAACAAAGAGATCATTTGTATATCTCTAATCTTATAGGGGTTTCCTTAGATCTCTTTAATGCTATCTTTAGGATTCAGGGAAATGTGAGGGTTTCTAGAGGGGGGGGGGGATTTCTAGAACTACCCCTTATCTCTTATCTCTCAATCTCTAGGGGTTCCTTTCTACATTTCTCAGGGGACATCTTTTGAATAATATAACAATCCAACGACGGCGTACTTTAATGCAATTATTCTATTTTTACTTTCTCATTAAATAATTATCAAGTTTTCCCATTTAAATTTTATAGAGAAATATATATATATATATATATATATATATATATATATATATATATATATATATATTCTTTTTTATCTTAGGAGGCACGGGGTCGTTAAAGCAGTCTTCCTTTATTATACTACTTTATTTAATAGGCCCGACGTGTTTCGTGCATCTTTTCTACGCACCTCTTCAGGGGCACTTCTTGCTAGGAAGTCCTCTCGTTACCATGTACTACCTCTGGAGTCTGGCTTAATACCAGACAGTATTAAGCCGGAGCGAGTACTTGGTATCGAGAGGACTTCCTAGCAAGAAGTGCCCCTGCAGAGGTGCGAAGAAAAGACGCACGAAACATGTCGGGCCTATTAAATAAAGTGGTATAATAAAGGAAGACTGCTTTAAAGACCCCATGCCTCCTAAGATAAAAAATAATTTAGATATTTTGGGTCATCTACAAGAATAAATAATATATATATATATATATATATATATATATATATATATATATATATATATATATATATATATATATATAATGTTATTTTCTTCTTTCATATTTAACCAGCTGAATTATTCATACAAAAAAAATATAGAGAAATGTCGAGTTCCACTTGCCCGATGTTACTGGTTTGAGAACGCATTTTCACAGGCAAATATGAGATACTAGCTGAATACCCGTGCTTCGTCACGGCACATAAGTAATTATTTTATTGCGTTAAATAATGTACCATCAAAATTAACGCTACTATATATATAATTTGGTGCCGTTTATTAGAGCACGGTTCCCGTCATGCTATATGTTATTCATCAATTGTTAAGTAATCAAAGTATAATGTTACTGGACATTGGGGCGCTCCAGAACAGTGTCAAGAAACAGATAACCTAGAGATAACCCGTTATCTATAGGTTGCCAGTAACAGGAGTTTAAGGATTCGGGATATTATAACCTCGGATGTACCATCACCAGGGCGTAAGCCCTATGAGGGAACCACAGTATATTTCTAGTAATTCAAGGTCTGCCGTCATAGTTGAAATGAAGCTCAAATAAAAAAAAATATTATGACAAAAATACAGTACACTAAGAACTGACCTGTTATCGTCCTAGCAACGCTTGCTGCCTTGGCTTGCCTGCTCTCTAACCAAATAAAAATTCAAACCTTTCTATAAATACTTAAAAATTTGAATATCAAAAAATCCTTTCTTAGCGAGTGTTTACGTTCTAAAGGGAGTGTCCATGCAAAATTTTAAATTTTTCTGTCAAGCGTTTTGTGCTGGGCGATAGGTCAGTGAGTGAGTTAGTGAGTGGTATTTGACAAATATATAGTAGATCATGTAATGCAGTTTATTTCAATTTTATATCAACAGTCACTGTCTAACTAAGGAGCGCAGGCCTTTCTTTGATAAGAGCTATCTACTCGCAAGCTGTGGTGCTGGCCTCTGTCGGCTGTTTTATGAATTGCTGTGGTACTGGCCTCTGCCGGCTGCTTTATGAATTACTTGACAGACATATACAAATTCACACCGTTTGACTGATTTTGACGTAACTGGGTATACACGTAGATCTTGATAAGGGGAGAGTCATGGGCAGAAAGTAGGTGTAGCATGACACGCCGGGGAACAGCTAGCAGTAGATAAAAGACTTTTAAAGATTTTTGTCAACCAACTATTCATTCAACAAAATTCAGAGAACATTTTTCTTGACTTTGTTTTCCTATTGAAGCTGTCCTACCTTCAAATCTCTATGTACGACCCTCCTGTTGTGACAGTACTCCAGAGCAGACAGGATCTGCCAGAACTTACCTTCAAATCTCTATGTACGACCCTCCTGTTGTGACAGTACTCTACAGCAGACAGGATCTGCCAGAACTTACCTTCAAATCTCTATGTACGACCCTCCTGTTGTGACAGTACTCCACCGCAGACAGGATCTGCCAGAACTTACCTTCAAATCTCTATGTACGACCCTCCTGTTGTGACAGTACTCTACAGCAGACAGGATCTGCCAGAACTTACCTTCAAATCTCTATGTACGACCCTCCTGTTGTGACAGTACTCCACCGCAGACAGGATCTGCCAGAACTTACCTTCAAATCTCTATGTACGACCCTCCTGTTGTGACAGTACTCCACAGCAGACAGGACCTGCCAGAACTTACCTTTAAATCTCTATGTACGACCCTCCTGTTGAGACAGTACTCCACAGCAGACAGGATCTGCCAGAACTTACCTTCAAATCTCTATGTACGACCCTCCTGTTGTGACAGTACTCCACAGCAGACAGGACCTGCCAGAACTTACCTTCAAATCTCTTTTTACGACCCTCCTGTTGTGACAGTACTCCACAGCAGACAGGATCTGCCAGAACTTACCTTCAAATCTCTATGTACGACCCTCCTGTTGTGACAGTACTCCACAGCAGACAGGATCTGCCAAAACTTACCTTCAAATCTCTATGTACGACCCTCCTGTTGTGACAGTACTCCACAGCAGACAGGATCTGCCAGAACTTACCTTCAAATCTCTATGTACGACCCTCCTGTTGTGACAGTACTCCACAGCAGACAGGATCTGCCAAAACTTACCTTCAAATCTCTATGTACGACCCTCCTGTTGTGATAGTACTCCACAGCATTTTACTTGACTTTGTTTTCCTATTGAAGCTGTCATACCTTCAAATCTCTATGTACGACCCTCCTGTTGTGACAGTACTCCACAGCAGACAGGATCTGCCAGAACATACCTTCAAATCTCTATGTACGACCCTCCTGTTGTGACAGTACTCCACAGCAGACAGGATCTGCCAAAACTTACCTTCAAATCTCTATGTACGACCCTCCTGTTGTGACAGTACTCCACAGCATTTTACTTGACTTTGTTTTCCTATTTAAGCTGTCATACCTTCAAATCTCTATGTACGACCCTCCTGTTGTGACAGTACTCCACAGCAGACAGGATCTGCCAAAACTTACCTTCAAATCTCTATGTACGACCCTCCTGTTGTGACAGTACTCCACAGCATTTTACTTGACTTTGTTTTCCTATTGAAGCTGTCCTACCTTCAAATCTCTATGTACGACCCTCCTGTTGTGACAGTACTCCACAGCAGACAGGATCTGCCAGAACTTACCTTCAAATCTCTATGTACGACCCTCCTGTTGTGACAGTACTCCACAGCAGACAGGATCTGCCAAAACTTACCTTCAAATCTCTATGTACGACCCTCCTGTTGTGACAGTACTCCACAGCAGACAGGATCTGCCAGAACTTACCTTCAAATCTCTATGTACGACCCTCCTGTTGTGACAGTACTCCACAGCAGACAGGATCTGCCAAAACTTACCTTCAAATCTCTATGTACGACCCTCCTGTTGTGACAGTACTCCACAGCATTTTACTTGACTTTGTTTTCCTATTTAAGCTGTCATACCTTCAAATCTCTATGTACGACCCTCCTGTTGTGACAGTACTCCACAGCAGACAGGATCTGCCAAAACTTACCTTCAAATCTCTATGTACGACCCTCCTGTTGTGACAGTACTCCACAGCATTTTACTTGACTTTGTTTTCCTATTTAAGCTGTCATACCTTCAAATCTCTATGTACGACCCTGCTGTTGTGACAGTACTCCACAGCAGACAGGATCTGCCAAAACTTACCTTCAAATCTCTATGTACGACCCTCCTGTTGTGATAGTACTCCACAGCATTTTACTTGACTTTGTTTTCCTATTGAAGCTGTCCTACCTTCAAATCTCTATGTACGACCCTCCTGTTGTGACAGTACTCCACAGCAGACAGGATCTGCCAGAACTTACCTTCAAATCTCTATGTACGACCCTCCTGTTGTGACAGTACTCCACAGCAGACAGGATCTGCCAAAACTTACCTTCAAATCTCTATGTACGACCCTCCTGTTGTGATAGTACTCCACAGCATTTTACTTGACTTTGTTTTCCTATTGAAGCTGTCATACCTTCAAATCTCTATGTACGACCCTCCTGTTGTGACAGTACTCCACAGCAGACAGGATCTGCCAGAACATACCTTCAAATCTCTATGTACGACCCTCCTGTTGTGACAGTACTCCACAGCAGACAGGATCTGCCAAAACTTACCTTCAAATCTCTATGTACGACCCTCCTGTTGTGACAGTACTCCACAGCATTTTACTTGACTTTGTTTTCCTATTTAAGCTGTCATACCTTCAAATCTCTATGTACGACCCTCCTGTTGTGACAGTACTCCACAGCAGACAGGATCTGCCAAAACTTACCTTCAAATCTCTATGTACGACCCTCCTGTTGTGACAGTACTCCACAGCAGACAGGATCTGCCAGAACATACCTTCAAATCTCTATGTACGACCCTCCTGTTGTGACAGTACTCCACAGCAGACAGGATCTGCCAAAACTTACCTTCAAATCTCTATGTACGACCCTCCTGTTGTGACAGTACTCCACAGCATTTTACTTGACTTTGTTTTCCTATTTAAGCTGTCATACCTTCAAATCTCTATGTACGACCCTCCTGTTGTGACAGTACTCCACAGCAGACAGGATCTGCCAAAACTTACCTTCAAATCTCTATGTACGACCCTCCTGTTGTGACAGTACTCCACAGCAGACAGGATCTGCCAGAACTTACCTTCAAATCTCTATGTACGACCCTCCTGTTGTGACAGTACTCCACAGCAGACAGGATCTGCCAAAACTTACCTTCAAATCTCTATGTACGACCCTCCTGTTGTGACAGTACTCCACAGCAGACAGGATCTGCCAGAACTTACCTTCAAATCTCTATGTACGACCCTCCTGTTGTGACAGTACTCCACAGCAGACAGGATCTGCCAAAACTTACCTTCAAATCTCTATGTACGACCCTCCTGTTGTGACAGTACTCCACAGCATTTTACTTGACTTTGTTTTCCTATTTAAGCTGTCATACCTTCAAATCTCTATGTACGACCCTCCTGTTGTGACAGTACTCCACAGCAGACAGGATCTGCCAAAACTTACCTTCAAATCTCTATGTACGACCCTCCTGTTGTGACAGTACTCCACAGCATTTTACTTGACTTTGTTTTCCTATTTAAGCTGTCATACCTTCAAATCTCTATGTACGACCCTGCTGTTGTGACAGTACTCCACAGCAGACAGGATCTGCCAAAACTTACCTTCAAATCTCTATGTACGACCCTCCTGTTGTGATAGTACTCCACAGCATTTTACTTGACTTTGTTTTCCTATTGAAGCTGTCCTACCTTCAAATCTCTATGTACGACCCTCCTGTTGTGACAGTACTCCACAGCAGACAGGATCTGCCAGAACTTACCTTCAAATCTCTATGTACGACCCTCCTGTTGTGACAGTACTCCACAGCAGACAGGATCTGCCAAAACTTACCTTCAAATCTCTATGTACGACCCTCCTGTTGTGACAGTACTCCACAGCAGACAGGATCTGCCAGAACTTACCTTCAAATCTCTATGTACGACCCTCCTGTTGTGACAGTACTCCACAGCAGACAGGATCTGCCAAAACTTACCTTCAAATCTCTATGTACGACCCTCCTGTTGTGACAGTACTCCACAGCATTTTACTTGACTTTGTTTTCCTATTTAAGCTGTCATACCTTCAAATCTCTATGTAAGACCCTCCTGTTGTGACAGTACTCCACAGCAGACAGGATCTGCCAAAACTTACCTTCAAATCTCTATGTACGACCCTCCTGTTGTGACAGTACTCCACAGCATTTTACTTGACTTTGTTTTCCTATTTAAGCTGTCATACCTTCAAATCTCTATGTACGACCCTCCTGTTGTGACAGTACTCCACAGCAGACAGGATCTGCCAAAACTTATCTTCAAATCTCTATGTACGACCCTCCTGTTGTGACAGTACTCAACAGCATTTTACTTGACTTTGTTTTCCTATTTAAGCTGTAATACCTTCAAATCTCTATGTACGACCCTCCTGTTGTGACAGTACTCCACAGCAGACAGGATCTGCCAAACTTACCTTCAAATCTCTATGTACGACCCTCCTGTTGTGACAGTACTCAACAGCAGACAGGATCTGCCAAACTTACCTTCAAATCTCTATGTACGACCCTCCTGTTGTGACAGTACTCCACAGCATTTTACTTGACTTTGTTTTCCTATTTAAGCTGTCATACCTTCAAATCTCTATGTACGACCCTCCTGTTGTGACAGTACTCCACAGCAGACAGGATCTGCCAAACTTACCTTCAAATCTCTATGTACGACCCTCCTGTTGTGACAGTACTCCACAGCAGACAGGATCTGCCAAAACTTACCTTCAAATCTCTATGTACGACCCTCCTGTTGTGACAGTACTCCACAGCATTTTACTTGACTTTGTTTTCCTATTTAAGCTGTCATACCTTCAAATCTCTATGTACGACCCTCCTGTTGTGACAGTACTCCACAGCAGACAGGATCTGCCAGAACTTTCTCCTAGCTCCGCTTTCTGTCATCCGTCCGTGTCTCGCGATGTAATCTGAAACAAAATAAAATGTCTGAGGAACAGAAGAAACCAAAATGGTGAACATATTTTTTATTTATCCTATCTGCTTGTACTTCCATTATATTCCTTCCTCACAATACATAGATATAATTAGATATGTCATGAGTGAGATAATTTTTCCTATTTGCACATGCGTAAGAGCCCAGCTAAACAATATATCATTGATTAAAACACCTTATTTTGATCATCACCTCAGACCATAAATATTTCATTTATTTATTTCCAATAATTTTAAATAACGCTTTGGCTTTTAGACAGATAGATTTTCAAAATCCGGAAGAAAAATAAAGTATGAGTTACTTCAAAATAAACCATATTATTCCATAATTTATATTAATATAAAACCTATGTCAATATTTTATATAATTTAAAACTTATTTTACCTTAACACCAGTAATCTCTTTATTAAACCCTTTATTTTAGGCCTCGTCATCCTGGCATACTTCTCAAACAACTAAACTATTAAAGTTACTATTATTATTATTATTATCAATTTATTCCAATTCTACAATAAATACATTATTAAAATCTTACATTCATTTTGTAGGTATAATCCAGTCCTTAAGCACAGCCATTTTCTTTTATATCCCCCCACAATAACAAGAATATTTCATGATCTAAAATACTTATCCATACCTATTATACATTCCATAGAATTTTCAAAATGAAATAAAAATAATAAACCCAAAAACTTTCCTCCAAGAAAGTCTATACCGCATAAATAACTGGCTAACGTCACACGGCTTCAAAATTTCAATTAATAAATCTAAAAGTATTGTTTTCAGTCCTAGAAGACCAAATTTTACTCCACCATTCAAAATAGATAACCGAGAAATAATGGAATCAGATACAATAAAATACCTGGGTCTAACATTTGACCGGACTTTATCATGGGTTCCCCACGTAAGATCCTTAAAGACTGAGTGCAAAAGATCTCTGAACGTATTAAAAGTTTTGTGTAATACTTCTTGGGGAGCTGACAGAACAAGCATGCTCATGCTGTACAGGAGCTTGATAAGATCCAAGCTAGATTATGGTTGCACAGTGTATGGATCAGCTAGTCCAAGGACCCTTCAGATCCTCGATCCGATCCATCATTCTGGGTTGCGACTAGCGACGGGAGCCTTCCGATCAAGTCCAGCTCCAAGCGTTCTTGTAGAGGCCGGCGAACCACCGCTAAACCATAGAAGATTACAGCTTACCATTTCCTATTATTTCAGAATCAAAGGCCGGCTAACACACCCTTTGAATGATTACTTCTCCAGCATAAACTGGATTCAGCATTATTCTGATCTTTATGATAACAATACTTCAAAAGTACCGTTCCCTGCCAGAGCCAACGTTTTCTTAAACAGGAATCATTTAAATAATATTAAACTACAGCCCATAACCTTATCAAATCATCCACCATGGCTATTACATCCTCCACACGTTAATATCAGCCTTACAAAATATTTAAAAAAAGAAACCCCGCCTTTAATCTATGAAAATGAATTCTATAAAATTAAAAGTCAAACAGTGCCTAGTAACTTTGTCTTCACTGATGGATCAAAAACAGTGGAAGGAGTAGGATCGGCTATACTGTCGGAACAAAGAATATACAAATTTTCACTCCCTTCTATTTGTTCAAGCTTTACAGCTGAATTACTAGCTATAAAAAAGGCTCTAAATTTTATTATCCCAACCACTCAACAAATCGTAATTTGTACAGATTCTTTATCATCAATTCTAGCAATCTGCAATCTCTACCCAGACAACTCCCTGGTCATAGATATACAAAACAAAATAAATGAGTTCAGAATAAATAACATAAAAACTCTGTTTATATGGATTCCTGGGCATTGTGGAATAATTGAAAACATAAAAGTTGACAAAGCAGCAAAAGAAGCAACAAAAGAAGGACAAGTTTGCTGTCAAGTTCCTGTAAACGATGTATTAGCAGCCGTGAAACTACCACTAAAAGATAAATGGTTCCAAGAATGGAATAGGATGGAGTTAGGGGAAAAGCTCCGTGAAATAAAAGAAGACGTAGATGCATGGAGTAGCAGCATACGCGGCAGAAGACGAGAGGAAGTGATATTGAGCAGGCTACGAATAGGACACTCAAGACTGACGCATGGCTATCTTATGGCAAAGGAACCACCAACGATATGTCAGTACTGCGGCGTACATCTAACCGTAAAACATATCCTCACCGAATGCAGGGGCTACAAAAAAGAAAGAGAACAGTTAGATTTGCCCACTGACCTAAGGGAACTTCTGGGAAATAACTCGAATCACTTAACTAAATTATTTGTTTTCCTAGAAAGAACTAAGTTAATCCGACATATTTAATTTATAAATATTTGTGTGTATGTATGAGTGTATGTATATATATATATATATATATATATATATATATATATATATATATATATATATATGTTTCAATCTCCTCCTATCTATCTTCAATCTATATCGATCTTCTCAATCCATCTTCAAGTAGCACTTTTGGTCAATATCACTTTCTTTCCTCAATAAACTTATCATATCAACATATATCAATAGTCATATTGAAATTATATGCCAATTGACATATATAAGATCAAACGATTCTTCTAACTGAGACATCCATGACCCATGTGGTTGACATATGTCTAAAAACACAAATTAAAAAAAAAAAAAAAAAAAAAAAACCCCAAAAACCCATGAAACATTTATATTTTCTTTTGTTTTTTTGTTGTATGCATAGTACATTTTTTTTAAACGTATTTATCACAATAATTATCACATTTATTTTTTACTTCTATCTAAAATTTAAGCGTAATTTTTTGAGTTTCTGTTTTAAAATTAATAGTGTACTTATTCCTAGTAATGCACAATGCTTCTAAAATCCTTGTTCTCCTCAAATAACTTACATTATGGAGAATTCTTGGCAGATCCAAAACAAATAAGTGCCCATCCCATATTGTATGTTCTGCCAATGCTGTCTTATTATTATTTTTTTTTTTTACTAATAATAAAGGTAATTTATAATTGAATAGTAAGAAAATTAATAACTGTTTCTTAAAGAGCATAATATTACTTACTCAACTATATGTGTAAACATCATGGACGAGGGGGAAAATGGGAATCATAGCTGACTAAAATTTCTACAACTGGTATTTTAGTCCCTGTACAATAGTAATAAAGGAATTACACGTTGATATTCACAGATGGAATCGTATTATAAATAAGCAAGACTGGAGGACTTGCCAAGACTACACCCAGCGAAACATACTGGAGTTTCAAGTTCTGGATAATTGGTAGGCACACGTGCGAGAAGTAACATTGCGTCCCCAAGGAGTGTAGCTTTTGAGGTTGTAGCAATTTTTTTTATTTACTTATTTATTGGTATTTACATTCTGTATTTTATTTATTTATCAAATTTAAACAATCACAGCCTAGGTCAATACATTGTAGTCATACAAGAATTAAAAAAAAAAGACTAATAAATAACAATATTACAAAACAAAAACAACTTCCAGATATTAATAAACATATAAAATATTAAATAAATATATAAAACAGCTATATAATGATTTTAAAAGTCTTAAAATATTTTTTAGAAATTTCTCCGTTAAAAAAGTCTTTATTTTTTGGACTTTTATCATTCCAAAGTCCACAACACCGAGAAATAACGTCTCTAAATGCAGAGTGGCGAGTTTTGTGTAGTATAGGGCTGAATTGGCTGGATGTTCTCAGTCTGACGACTGGAACATGAAGAGGTATTGAAGCTAGGAGGTCAGGACAATCCAGCTCTCCTTCCAGTAGTTTCCAGAGGAATTGGAGGTCTGCACGCTGTCTTCGGATATCCAAGGGTTCCAGTAATACAGTGGTCTCAGAACAAGTTTTTCTTTCGAGAAATCGCTCGAATCTTCTCTGGATTCTCTCCAGTCTGTTGATATCCACAGCTATATAAGGCCGCCAGATTACCGTGGCATACTCCAGCTGGGATCTCACCAGGCTGGTGTAGAGTGAAGAAAATGCCCGCATATCCTTAAGGTCCCGAACACCTCTCCACAAGAAACCTAAAGTCTTCACAGCAGTATATGAATAAATCTGTTAATATGATACAATATGAAGGTTCTGTGCTCAAGGCCTCCCAACTTCATCCTCGATTAACGTCAGAAGGACGCACAGATGAAGTTGAAAGCGGCCTAGCCAAGCTCCGCTCTGCTTCGACCATTGGCTGGAGTCGGTGAGCTACAGACATTGTCGCACTTGAAGGAAGAGAAAGCCATTGCTAACACTTAGTCACTGCAGCAGATCTCTGTGCCACTATCTTCTGAGTCGCCTTGGTGGAGAGAGTGGGTGGGTGATGCTCGATGCAAGATTTTGGTGAGTGGAAATTTTAGCATGAACTGGAATCTTGCTAGAAAATTAAATGTTCTACAACCTATATTTTAGGCCCTGAACTATACTGATAAAGGAATATTTGGAAATGCCCTTGTGTCCTTGTCTGACACTTATTCTGGTACATTGTAAGTAATAGGCATGAACATAAAAATCTTTAGATGCTCTAAATGTTTCTTAAAACATGGCCCATGCTGGCCGCCTTAAAAACGTCCTTGCAACAACGTTTTTCTACGGCTTAAATGGTGTTCGGTATGTATTCTTAAAAAATGAATAAATAAATAAAAACTTAGAAGTAAAGGTTAGTAGTTATTTAAAAATATTAATTTATTCAAATTTCCACATCCAATTATTCATAACACCGGTATTTGGGACGGGTTTTCTACAGGTTCTACACCCTCTTCTAGCCTCGGTAGAACTGATATTTTACAAATATAAAATACCGAAACTATTCATGTTTAATTTGTATTCATATAGGTTATTTTGAGCAAATTATTCAGGAATGTATCGTATACGATGCAAGAAGCAGTCAGTTCGAGAGATATTGAGCTTGGAAAAACATGAGCCTAAGAGAGAACCTTGTGGAACACCTTCAATTTTATGTTTTCTTTAAATTATCTACCTGACATTTTTATAAAACTTCAATATTTATATTCTATATGCAAATATCCTATATTCTAGTAGCTTTATAATAAAGTTTATTCCGCTGAGAAGGATTCTTCAAACATCTCCGAAATTCCTCTCCCTATCCCATGCTTCCTTCCACAATAAAAATATTAATATCGCCTCAGATATATTGGCACGCAACCAATTTCCCCCCAACCTCATAAAATGCCTTGTTAAAAAAGTAAAATCCCAACCTTCCAACACTGTCTCTCCCAATTCTTCCCTAACTCCCAGTTCCCAAATGTTCCGATCTCTACCATTTACACCTGGATTGACTGATAAACTTACAAAGACAATAAAAAAATCCTACCCTTCCCTAAATTTTGGTTTGAAAACTACCAACAAACTCAAAACCCTCTATACCAAACTCAAAGATCCCATCCCTTTTGAACAAACCACCCGTTGTGTTTACCAAGTCCCTTGCCAAACCCCTTCCTGTAATGGTATATACATAGGAGAAACCATAAATGACATTCACTCACGTCTTACATAACATAAACGAACCATCACTAATAAAGAAATAGATAAATCTGCACTTGCAAAACACGCCATTACACAAAAACACACTTTTAACTTCGACGACACGAAAATTCTTTCTACACAACGAAACAAAAAAAGACTACAGATCTCGGAATGCGTACACATAAACTTAAACAAAAACAATATAAACTACAAAACTGACCAACAAGGCATTTCTCCTATGTACGCTAATATTTTCCAAATACTCTCCCGACCTCCCACCTAGATTTTTACCATGCCCCTTGGGTATCCTTCCATTAACACCTTTTTCTCCTTTCCTGTCATAAACATGCCTTTTGATCCTTACCGACCTTTCTCCCACCACCTGCTATTTTCAGTTACTTATACCCCAGTAGATTCCTTTTGCCTTAGACACTTTCACTATGGTTACTTAATTGCCTACCTTGGTCTTCCTCTGCCGCTCGGCATTTCCATTGGTATGTAGTATCTTATTTCTTTGTAAAATTTATTAATGTTACTATTAGCTACTATATTTGTCATTGGTATGTAGTTTCTTATTTCTTTGTAAAATCAATTAATGTTACTAATTACTATTAAAATCAATTATTGTACCTATTTACTTTTTCATTCTACTCATTCTAAGAATTTAAGACGATATGTTCTTTTATAAGTTAATTGTATTTATAGTTCTGTTACCTATCACAATTATACATTTTTTTGGTTTCTATATTAATTTCTTTTTTTGTCATTTTAGCTGACGAAGGCTACCAATGAGTAGCCGAAACGTCCGAAATATAGATTTTTTAAAACAAAATCATATTGAGGTTTATTTAGCCGAATCCCAACCATTCCATCTTTACTTATCACCTCGACGGCTAACAATCTAATCATCATGATGCTTCATTAAGTACTTGTTAAAAAAAATGGAAACTAATTGAATGATTTGACCAGGTAAGTCGAAAACGAAAGTAACCATTTTCAAGGTGATATCTTTAACGATTTTCAAGAATAGTGGATAAAAACAGTTTTTCAAACAAATTTTCGGTTTGGTTACTTAGAATTGTTGCAGTTGAATTGAAAACTTTTCTACTTGTTTGAAATTCATCCAAACTAAGATGTTTTTGGTTACGTTTGTACGTAAGCAAGTATTAGAAAACCAATATTTTATTAATAAACATGAAAAATGTTGGGATTTTTTTTTTTTTATATTTTCCTTAATATTTGGACAACGGTTGGGAAAGCTTACTAAATTCTCGACTGAAAACATTCTTCAGTTATGTTCGATGGGTCGGGTGGGACCAATGTACGAACCTCCATTAAGATACTTGTGTTTGTTTTTCTTCCGACAATCGGTGGCTATCGGATCGGATCGGATCGGATCGGGTCTGGTCGGGACCAATGTAGGCACCTACATTGAGATACTTGTGCTTGTTTTTCATCTGACAGTCGGTGGCTATCGGATCGGATCGGGTCAGGTCGAGAAAAATGTAGGCACCTCCGTTGAGATAGTTGTGTTTGTTTCTCTTCCGACAGTCGGTGGCTATCGGATCGGATCGGATCGGATAGGATCGGATCGGATCGGATCGGGACCAATGTAGGCACCTCCATTAAGATACTTGTGTTTGTTTTTCATCCGACAGTCGGTGGCTATCGGATCGGATCGGGTCGGGACCAATGTAGGCACCTGCATTAAGATACTTGTGTTTGTTTTTCATCCGACAGTCGGTGGATATCGGGTCGGATCGGATCGGGACCAAAGTAGGTGCCCCCTTACCCGAAGCCCAACTTTTCCCTGACTGCTTTTCACCTTGACGGCTAACGATCAACACCTCATTATTAGCATTTTCCTCGGAAGGAATGTAGCTATTGAGGTTGGACTCATGACGGAATTTTTGAAAAATTTCTTCAAATCTTTATCGATCCTACCTAGTAGACAGCGAAAATGACCCCCGTTAAAATTTATATATATCTATATATATATATATATATATATATATATATATATATATATATATATGTGTGTCTGTTAACACGATAGCGGCCAGAGTTTTTGTTTTTTCGTCACGAAACTTGGTATATAGCATTCAATTAGCAAACGATTGAACGAGTTCGTTAATTAACAAAATCGGTCCACCGGAAGGGGGGGTTTACCCCGAACCCAAAACACTAATTTGACCATTCCAGCCGTAATATTTGTTATATTTCAACGAAACTTGGTATTCGTAGTGGTAATATAGAGAGAAAGGTGAGATATAAAAATGAACTAAATCGGTTCATAAGGAGGGGGGGGGGGGTTTACTCCGGACCGACAATACCAATTCGCCACTACCAGCCGTGATTTTTGGTGTATTTCGACGAAACTCGGTATTCATAGTGGTAATCTACAGGTAAATATGTGTTGTAAAAATAAACTAAATCGGTTCATTAGGAGGGGGGGGGGGGGGTTTACTCCAGACCCACAATACCAATTCGCCACTACCGACCGTGATTTTTGGTAATTTTCGACGAAACTCGGTATTCGTAGTGGTAATCTACAGGTAAATATGTCTTGTAAAAATAAACTAAATCGGTTCATTAGGAGGGGGGGTTTACTCCGGACCCAAATTACTAATATACTCATACTGGTCGTAATTTCTGCTGTATTGTAACGAAACGCGGTATACTTCGTGGGTAACTCATTAGAAAGAAATGTTGTAAAAATGAGCTGAATCGGTCAATCGGAAAGGGGGGTTTACTTTGTAATATATTTCAATAGAAAAGCCAGCCAGACATAGGTTCACAAAGGCGCCGCAAGGAGCGCTAGAGGGACTGTATCCGGTTCCTGCGTTAGATCAAAATACGATAATATGAGGTTTTTTGTATTTATTACGTAGTGTAGTAGGTACCATGTGTAAAAATAACTCTGGAAGGAAATTAATAATTTATCAGTTACTCATTACAAAATTAAAAGAGAACTATTCATGTTTTTATTTTATTTATGTAGGATATTTTAAGCAAATTGTTCTGGAAAGCAGTCTACGCTACCCAAATTCTGAGGAAAGTGCTTAGTTATGCAGCTCCTGCGTGACGGAATTTTTAAATAGTGTTTGTTATCAAGACTCAGGAATTCCATACACGCCGACACAGGCTAGCCTACAATCAGACAGATCGACATCATGAGCCTTTAGCATTGGCTTCACCCCGGCATTCATCCCCTTGGAAACCAACTGAAGCATCTGAAACGCCGGGCTACTAAGCGGCGAAGATGAAAGAGTCCTATTTATAGAAGCCGAGGCTAATTTCGGTCTTGTTCCTTATCAAAGAAGGCTTTCTCCAGCTTATGCAGCAATTCAGAAGGCTTTTATGGTAATGGATGAATTCAGGGAAGTAATTATTACTTTTATTACATTTCTTAATGGTGTGGGATATATTTCTCCATGTTGATTCTGTGAAAAAAAATCAGAATAAAATAAAGTCCGTCTCGTAGTAATACTCAGTAAAATCTGAAACAGTTATAAGTTATGGCCTTCAAAGTGGTTTTATTTGATTATCTAACTCAAATTACCTATATAGGGTGTCCTCAAAATAAACAGCCAAACTTTGGGAATCGTTGCAGTATGAAAAAAAAAATAAATAAAAAAGTCCTTTGGCATATATCTGGTTTTTGCTTTGTTTCCGAGAAAAACGCAAAAACCTAAAATTGTGAAAAGGCATTCCTTCATAATGCATTTTAAAAAATCATTAAAACTATACGTCTTATTTCTGGACAACTATCGACTTGGAACCAGTTTCCAAATCCTTGTGCCAAAAGTACTTCCCCAAGAACAACGACAGTTTATCGAAGAATGCGGGGGAAGACTGCGTCAAGCCAAGGAAGGGGTCAATACTCACTCATATATTTTTGGTGTGGGGGGATTAATGGATAGAGCTGGGAGGATGAGTGAAGCGTGTGGAAGATAAAACATATAATTTTAATGCTTTTTATATAGGAATTTTGAAAGACTGCCTTTTCACAATTGTGTTTTAGTTTTTTTTTTTTTAGTTTTTCTCGGAAACGAAGCTAAACGAGATATATGCCAAATGCCTTTTTGTCTTTCTTTTTTCATCGTTCATCAATTAGCGAAGTTTGGCCGTTTATTTTTTGGGACACCCTGTATAAAAGAAGGTACCTGTACACGCAAAAATGTAAACTCTACGATTTATTTCGAAGGAATTCCCCATCAAAATTAGTGTTCCAGAAGTCAGATTCAGCTGCTTAACAACAGTGACCCGTTGTATGAGATGAAGTATTTCTTTAGAACAGTTCATAAAAATCGTTGTAATTTTGAGCCTGCTAAAGAGTGAACAGACAAATATATATACAATCACCTTGTAAGATTCTAATTTTACATTCCTAGTATTATTAGCTAAAGAAAATACTGACAATTTATATACGAGTTCACATTTCCCCGTTAATACTGCAAGCTTCCTCATTGAACAGCGATATACAACGGAAGTGACAGGGAGGTTTGTTTGATGAAGGTGGTGCCAACTGTGAGGGATAGAATGCGGGAAGGCTGAAATTGAAGGCGAGCCTTGACAGCTTCTGACGTCATAGCCTCCAAATCAGATCACTTTTCTCTCAACCTTTTAACCTCTATGTCGCAGATTGATCGTAGCTCTTTTCTCGCCCTTCCTAATTTTATCCACGGATAATTGAACTGTCAGGAAAGTTTCTTAGCAGTCCGTTTCACAGTTTACGCGCTCTTTAGGGAGGAAACCCACTTATGAGGTTGACCTCATGAAACAAACCGGAAGTGTCGACTAAAAAAATGTTAACTTTCAGAAGCCATAGATTAATAAAATATGTATAATATATATATATATATATATATATATATATATATATATATATATATATATATATAAATATATATATATATATTTATATATATATATATATATATATATATTATACATATTTTATTTTATTAATCTATGGCTTCTGAAACTATATATATATATATATATATATATATATATATATATATATATATATATATATATATATATATAGTGAAGATGGAGATAGTTAGCCGTTGCATAGATACTGAATAAGATACATGCAACCGTCAAATGCATAGTAGGTAGTATTCACTCCCAGGAAAAAGAAAAGTTACAAGACAGGCTAACGAACGCGCAGTTCCACACAACCTACAAAATTTTGAAATTTGAATGTAAGCAGCTGTCTTATATCAACGACACTAACAGCCTTCAAATGATAAGGACCATCATGCGAGCCAGAACAGAAACCCTAAATCTGAATAGGAAGCCTTGGAGTTCTGATGATAGTGCCCTCTGCTCTCTTTGCAATATGAAAGAACCCGAAGATATCATCCATTTCCTAGCTGTATGCCCAATCCTCTCCGAGATAAGATTAAACATATTCTTCAAAAATAGATTAACCCACAAGCAAGCAATAGACTATTTGAATGGCCAGGACTACGCAAAACTATACCACTACGTTAAAGAGGCAACTAATTTTAAATTTGATTATCAGGAATAAAGAGGATCAATTTTTGTTTTACTTATTTATTTGTTTTTATATTGGTTACAATCACTCATATTGTTTTTATGTTATTTTCATGTGTATTATATTATGTGGTGTCGCTTAGCTGATGGATTATATCCAAGCTTATGTAAATTTATTGTGAATCTCTCAAGGACTTATTATTTGTACATTTATAAAATAAAATTTACTTTACTACTACTACTACTATATATAGTGAAGATGGAGATAGTTAGCCGTTGCATAGATACGAAGACAAGGTATAGTTGGGATTCGGCTAGGAGAAAAACGTCAGACTTTCAGGAAGAAATCTGTATTTGGACGTTTCGGCTGCACATTGGCAGCCTTCTTCAGCTAAAAAATACAACTTATAAGTAAAAAAATAAATATACAACTTGTAAGTAAAAAACAGGCAGAAATGAGTGTAGTATATACATCAAGACAATAAATTTTAACCAATCTTATTTTTAAACAATGAAAATACGGTAGTTGGAAAGTAAACAGCATGTAGAAAGTAGTAAGTAAACAGTACAAAAAACTAATCAGTACAAAAAAGAAACATTTTTCACATAGTGAGAAAAAAACAATCTATTCTATAAGTGAATAAAATTTATAATAATTAATATATAGATACGTAACACTAGAGAATGCCTAGGGGGGAGGGAGGAAGACCTCGAGGACAACTTAGGTAACCATGGTTGAATGTATGAGGGACAGCAACTACACAGGGGGTTTTATAGTTTTGACTGGGGGAGGGGTGAGGAAGCGGTAAGTCGGTGAAGATGAAAGAAGTGCAATTGCTAGGTTGTAAAAGCGGGTTGTAAAGGTAAAGGTTCCTCCCTCCCCCTTAGGCACTCTCTAGTGGTACGTATCTATATATTTATTTTTTTTACTGATAAGTTGTATTTTTTAGCTGAAGAAGGCTGCCAATGTGTAGCCGAAACGTCCAAATACAGTTTTGTTCCTGAAAGTCTGACGTTTTTCTCCTAGCCGAATCCCAACTATACCTTGTCTTCGTATATATATATATATATATATATATATATATATATATATATATATATATATATATATGGGGGCGAGGTTAGCTCAGTGGTAGAGCACTCGACTAATGAACTGGAGGACCAGGTTCAAAACCCGAGCGCGCACTAAAGATTTTTTCTTCTAGTGCCGTCGTTCGAGGGTTGGATTTGGGGTCCCAGATCGTCCCTAGGCCAACCCAGCCTTTAATTAATTTATCAATGGGTACCTTGGTGCTAATGACTCTAGCAGTCGAAGCAGCAAGGGAAAAATCAGGCGGCCGGAGCATAGTATTGACCACACTATCTCCCTAGTGTGCCGTATGGTCAAGAATCAGATACCTCTACAGTATCTGCCCTTCTGGGCTCTTGTGGCCTGTTACGGGACTGATTTATATATATATATATATATATATATATATATATATATATATATATATATATATATATATATATCTTGGCTCCCTAGATGGCTCAAAATTGGACTGGGTTTAAACAAATTTGGTACAAAAATGTTTTGTGTGATTTGAATGGTCAACTTCGTTAACCAGCTGAATCCATCCACCGAAATATGTTTTTTGGGTATAAAAGCGCGAATAAAACGTAACACTTACGGTTTTGCGTAATTATATCTTAATTTCAGGGCCATATCTGAAAAACACGGGAAAAAATAGATTATTGGACTAATGGATTTTGTATTATATATCTTGAAACCGGTTGGGAAATCGTATTAAATGTAAAGACTCTTTTCTAAAGCTTATTAAATTTCCTAAAAATAAGTTTCTCATTTGATTCTTGATTGAGTGATCTCATGAGGAGAAATTAGTTTTTTTGAATAGAGTAATATCCGCTTAGGATACTGTCAGCTTCCTGTTGTGGAGCATAAGATCTTGCTTCTCTTGGAAATTTCATTTCAAATTTTTTAGATGTATTTGCTTTTTTTCACGATAGATTTAGACGAAACATTAACTGTTTGTATTCCAGGCTTTCCAAATGACACTAGGTATAATAACGGAAACACGCAAAGATGGCTGCGTTTATAATATATAAAACTTTTCCATTTATTATGAGTTACAAGTAAGATTTGCAAACATTCAAAGCTCTGTTTAAAGTACCTCAATTGACAGTCATATATATCAAACACCATGGAGCGTTTATTAAATGTGAAATTAATCAGCATCTTCACTGACGGTTTTAAATAATGGCAAAGCGCAGCAGATGTAACAGAACACCAGGTACTGATGAAAATAATTACACCAATGAATATATGGGGAAAATAGCGAAGAAAGGAGCTTTCAGAAGGAAAATGTTCCCGGCTGAGGCTCCTACTTCAGCTGACCTCTTGATGACTTGCGTGCCTCGGACTTGGCGTGTGTGTTATCATCTGGAGTACGCACCGTGTAGATTACACATTTATGCTATGGCTGGGTCTTTGGATATTTCTAGACCAGTCCTGTTACCTTAAATATTTACATCAGTATTTTTTTTTTTTTTTTTTTTTTTTTTTTTTGGGCGTATAAATTTCTGGGCTAGAGTGGCCAGGCTATCCTTAGGTTTCTATATTGTGATGTGAACGTGGCTCTTTTGTGTCCCTGGCGGTCACCCATCCAAGTACTGAACACGTCTGACGTTGCTAAACATTGATGATATACGGGAATGGATGTATTTAACGTAGAATAAATAGCGACGGAAAGGGTTGAATAAGCAAGGCAGTTTATCTCTCAAGCCAGACTATATTAGCATAAATATGCTTTAGCGATGACTAAACTGAAAAAAAATGTTACAAAAACGTGTAGGCTGGCGTTCGCGCATGCGCGGTGGCCATGTACGAAAAATACGACTCTATGTTATACAGTACATTACATAGGTTTCTCGGGTGGACCTAAAGCATATTTATGCTCCTGAATTTGTGCAGCAGGCTCTAAACGAAATTAATTTTATATGGTAAAATTTGACTTAAGCCTAGGTCAGACTCGATTCCATTTATTGTAATGACTTGCACGGAGGATATTGTCGATGGTCAAGCTGGTACAGACTATCCGCCCCGCTCAATCTTTTCAGATCAGTGGATCACACCTTATATACACTCAGTCAAAAAAGTTTCCATACACCCCAACATAATGCAATATATGCAAATAAAGAAATTCAAGAAATGTGCAATAGTATTATTTGTATAGCATTTTGTATGTTTAACATATATAAGTGCAATTATTGCAATAATAAGTAAATAAATATTAAATTTATCATAATTTAAAAAATGTATGTCAAATAAGTTTCCATACACTATAAACATTAATCCTATTTTATGTACTGTGACCCTCTTTCAAGTCATAGGTGTATAGATCTTATCTCTTCCCTTAATTCTTTGTCCAGTATTAGGTTTACTTGTGTCTGTGAGAGACTGATTTTTTTTTATAATGCGTGTTTCTCGTGATAAAAGAGCTAATAGTTCGTTGCCATAATCAGGGCTTGTCTCTTCGAAAAATTGCTCAATTATTAAATAAATCACATGCAACAGCACAATATGTGCTTAACGTGCATAGGGGTTTAAAATCTCTGGAGGATAGACCACGAACGGGAAGTCCGAGGAAATTGGTGTCACCACTGGAGGTTCATCCTTGTTCAAATTAATAAAGATCCTTACACATCATTGACCACTGAACTAAATAGGGACTATGGGGTTCAAGTCGACCCAGAGAACGTTAGAAATGCATTGAGAAAGGAAGGATTGAGGTGTCGGATTGCCAGAAGAAAGCCCTTCATAAGTAACGTTAATCGGGAGAAGCTGCGACAGTTTACCAAGGAATTTGTAAATAAATCAAGAGTTTCTGGGAGAAGGTGATATTTCTTGACGAGTCAAAATTTAACATTTCTGGGTCAGATGGAAGGTCAAAACTGCGGAGAAAACCAAAGGAAGCATTCAAGAGCAATAATTTAAAACCAACATTTAAACACGGAGGTGGAAGTGTCATGGTGTGGGGGTGTGTTAGTTCATCTGGTGTAGGAAATTTAGTGTTTGTTGTTGGAATTATGAACCAAAATGTTTATTTGGATATTCAAGGGGCAATTTAAAAAAAATTGGCTGAAAAACTCAGACTTGGGCAAAGATACTTTTTCCAATAAGACAATGACCCCAAACTCACAGCTAAAAAAAGTAAAGGAATGGTTGCTCTATAATGTTCCAAATCAATTATAAACACCTCACATTCACCTGACATTAACCCCATTGAACACCTATGGGATGAACTTGGTCGAAGAGTGAAAAGTCAGAACATCCGAACGAAATAAGAGCTTAAAACTGCACTACAGACAGAATGAAATGAAATTAATAATAAAGTAACAAAAAACTGGTTTTGAGTCTGAAGCACATACTACTTGAAATCCTAAAACGAAAAGCAGGACCCACAAGTTATAAAAAAAAATTATGGAAATTTAATAATGCTTTGTTTGTAATGTATGGAAACTTTTTTGACATACTTTTTTTAAATTATGATAAATTTAATATTTACTAACTTATTATTGCTTTAAATGAACTTATGTATGTTAAACATAAAAAATACTATACAAATAATATTATAGCAAATTTCTTGAATTCCTTTATTTGCATATATCAAATTATAATTGGGTGTATGGAAACTTTTTTGACTGAGGGTATATCCGAAATTTCCTTAGGGGGGCATCCTATGATATGGATGACACATAACGGTTAGGGAACCTATTGTTGAAAATATTTTTTCTGAGCAGTGATGTGAGAAGTGAATGAGTAAAAAATAGTGTATTAAGAGAGGGCATAGTTTGGGAAGTTCCA
Organism: Gonocerus acuteangulatus; assembly: GCA_946811695.1. NCBI lineage: Eukaryota > Metazoa > Arthropoda > Insecta > Hemiptera > Coreidae > Gonocerus > Gonocerus acuteangulatus. Next base: position 9,925,317 of record OX328127.1, on the reverse strand, counting down.
TACAGTGTTGGACATTATTCGAATAAAGTATTATTCGAATGATTATTCAAATAAATATTTAGTGAATAATGAATAATTCACTGAATTATCTTATTCACACGGTACATCATGAATTATTCACAGAATTATTCGTTATTCATTATTCGTTATTCATCATTCATTATTCATCATTCGTTATTATTTATTTCTAGTTGGTCTACTGATTAATCCTACTTAAACACTCATATATATATATATATATATATATATATATATATATATATATATATATATATATATATATACATATTTCCGGCTGCCAACATTATCATTATTCACTAAAATATGTTTATTCTGATTGATCATTCGAATAATTTGTGAATAAAACATAAACTTCATTCACAGAATAACGAATAATGAATAAAAGTAATTATTCTTCATCCACGAATAAAATAATACATTTATTCATTAATCTTTATTCATCATTCTGAATAATTTTTGCCCAGCACTGGTTCCGTATATTATTTACTTAAGTTAATCCAACAGCCAAAAATGTTTTAATTATTTCCGAATGACACGGAATGGCACATTTGGAGAAGGAATTAAACCACATTTAAAAACATGACTATTGCTTTATGACTCTATGATATTTCCTACAGAGATTTTCATTCGAATAAGAGAAATATTTCGTTTAGAGCCTTCTGCTCAAATTCAGGAACATAAATGTGCTTTAGGTCCACCCGACAAACCTATGTAATGTAATGTATAACATATAGTCTTCTTTTTTGTACATGGCCACCGCGCATGCGCGAACGCGAGTGGACACCTTTTTGTGACACATACAGTCTTCTTTTTCGTACATGGCCACTGCGCATGCGCGAACGGCGGACATTTTTTTCAGTTTAGTCAGCGCTACAGCATATTTATGCTAAAATTAAATACTTATTTCTTCGAGAAAATAATTCCAGCTGTCCGTACAATTCTGTGAACGTAAGTGCAAGTCGTTTTCTTAGTTTTACTATGCGTACTCAAACACTAATCCAGTGAGACCGAAGACTTACGCCACTTCACTAGTGATAATTGTCCTGTTTTGTTAGACTATACATTAACATCTATTTATTATTTTGCTTTGGGTCTTAGAAATCCCTGGAGAATAAAAGCCCCGGTGAGATATTATCAAATGTTGGAAGGAGGAAAACTCATCCTAAGTCATCGAAAGTTCTTCCTTCAAACGCATGGAATCACGTGATAACTCTGTACTCGGCAGATCTAGACTAACTTGATTGAACTATCAAAGTTCAAGGTTGCCATAACTTGATAACACTTCCAGAAATTCTTACTCAAGGTCAAATCTAAACTAAAGCTAAACAAGCTTATGTAATCATTTCATTCGAAGTGTCAGTGACTTCTCAATTCCGACTGAATTCGATCTCAGTGAGTTTCGCACACCATCAAGAGGACAAATAGAGATATGCCGAGGACAAAAGAAGACCACACACCAGACGCGGTCCAAAAAACAACTTTTCTTCCCTTTTTTAGCGAAATAATGAGCTTCCTCGTTCCCCTAAAAGCCTCTGTGGCCAGTAATCCATTTGAAAGTGACCTATTGAAGTTAAGAGCACCATTCATCTACAAGTTTTGACATTGAGATGTAACATTTGATTTACCAGGGCATTACATAACGATCGACTCTCATTCATTATGTATTTTAAAAATTGAAATCAGCTGACTGGTTGGCACCATTTATTTTAGCACAAGTGAAGAAAAGGCTCTTATTTTTTATTTCTTTATAATTTTTTTCGGCTTATTTAAAATTGTGCTCCTAGCACTGGGCTGGCTGCAGGTTGAAACTTTTTATAATGCCAACAGCACATTGGCACATTCAGGTACTCGCCACGCCCGACGTTGTTTAATTTCAACGGGACCGGTGTATTCAGTTTGGCTTTGGCTTTTGGCATGTTTGTTATCTTAGGCGTTATACTTTTGAATGTTTCTGCCGAGACAATAAACATATAAAACTAGTCGATCTTGGACAAATAAATAGAAGTTATTACTTCATTATCTAATATTTGATATTTCGCCTGCCTTCCATTTATGAAATTATAAACCAAGTCCTTCCCTAATGATATCTGTGAGGTATTATTGGAGCAGTGAGGTTATTTTTATTAAGAGTAAGGGAGCGACAGGAACTAGCAATCTCTTTGCTAACCAGCCATGATTGCCTTCATTGTCTCTCCTAAACATAGCACCACTCCCCTTTAGCTGTGTCTAGTCCGGCAGAGACATGGGGGAGCCAATGAAAGGGTAAAATACCACCAGGTCTATAGTCAATTTATAGCTCCGGTAATATTTTAGCATTTCTGCTGGTGGTATCATTCTCTACTAGAATATTAGCAGCTTCCACATTAGTGTAAATCTACTACATATTTGCCAAATACCACTTACTGTCCTATAATCGCCCAGCCAAAACCACTTATCAGAAAAATTTGACATTTCGCATGGACACTCCCTATAGAACGCAGACACTCGCTAAGAAAGGATTTTTTGATAGTAAAATGTTTAAGTATTTTTAGAGGGGTTTGAATTTTTAGTTGGTTAGAGAGCAGGCAAGCCAAGGCAGCAAGCGTCGCTAGAACGATAACAGGTCAGCTGTTACCGTACTGTATATATTTCATAAAATTATTTCTATTTGAGCTTCATTTAAACTATGATGGCAGACCTTGAATTACTAGAAATAAACTGTGATTTTGTCCCTAATGGAGTTTAGGCTATACCTGGTGCTGGTCCATCCGTGGTAATAATATCCCGAACCCTTCCACAGCCTCCTCACCCATCAGCATCCCCAGTCAGAACACTTTTTGTTAATGCTCGATAATAAAATGGGTGTTTCCAAATGATATCAATTTTTTAAATTTTAACGTGCATTTATTATTGACAACGAATTTTAACCTGTACTCGTTAAACTCCTGTTAATGCTAACCTATAGATAACGGGTTTGTTGATATTGGTCCGTAGCGCCACAGTGTCTAGAAACATTATACTTTGATTACTTATAAATTGATGAATAACATATAGTGTGACGGGAACCATGCTATAATGTATAGTATCGTCAATTTTGACGATATATTATTTAACGCAATAAAATAAATACATATCTGCCGTGACGAATCACGGGTATTCAGCAAGTAGTAAATAAAATTAATATTTATACAAGTATTCATTTATATAAGTGTGACTTTGTTCATGGGTAGAATTCGGCCTCCCTGACCGTCCCTAGGCCAACCCAGCCTTTAATTAATTTAAAAATGGGTACCTTGGTTGGTGCTAATGACTCAAGCAGTCGAAGCAGCCAAGGGGAAAATCAGGCGGCCGGAGCATAGTACTGACCACACTATCTCCCTAGTGTGCCGTATGGTCATGAATCAGATACCTCTATAGTATCTGCCCCTCAGGGCCCTCGTGGCCTCTTAAGGGACTGATTTTTTTTTTTGTTCATTTATATAAAGGGTGTAACGGATAAAATTATCAACTTTTCAGGAGGTGATAATAGACCTCAAATTCAATAAAACAATCATGGGCGTATATAGGAAATATACGCAGCATATGACACAGTTTGGCGGCGATTAATTTTAAGCAAATTAACGGAATGGGGAATACAAGGCAATATCCTGAGGTTCAATCAATAATTACCTGCACAATAGATCCTTCCAGGTCAGAATTGGACCGGAATTATCTGAGGAGTTCTTACAAGAAAACGGTGTTCCACAAGGGGGAGTTCTCAGTACCACGCTCTTCAATATAGCAATGAACTCTGTATGTGAGTTCATACCTCAGGACGTGAGTTATTGCTTATTTGCAGACGATTAATTAATTTATAATGCATCCTGCAGTTATGAATCAGCTTGTGATAAAATACAACTCACATTAGAGAAATTGGAGCAGTGGGAGAGTAATACAGGTTTCAGACTTTCCACTGAAAAGTCTAGATGTGTATTATTCACAAAGAGAAGAAGCTGTCAAGATCCCAACCTGACATTACACGACTCCACAATACAGAACAGCGACAACATCAAAATTCTAGGGCTGACATTTGATAAGAAGCTAACTTGGATTCCCCACTTAAAAGATCTTGTCCTTAGATGCAAGAGATCATTAAATCTGCTTAGAATTCTAAGCAACACTAAGTGGGGAGCGGACAGATGTTCTTTGCTCAAGTTTTACCGTGCCTATACCAGGTCATTACTGGACTACGGCTGTGTAGCATACTCATCGGCCCGCGACGGTGCTCTTAAAATGTTAGACCCTATCCACAACACAGGACTTCGCCTGGCAACGGGAGCGTTCAGGTCTAGTCCAATAAGCAGTATTTATGTAGAAGCAGGTGAATTTCCATTAAAATATAGAAGAGAGACGTTATGCATTAAGTACGCCCTAAAGCATGAGTATTTGAATTTTACCTGCACAAATATGGCTCTTAATAATCCATTCTATAATAAATATATGCAAGAGCGTACTAGACCAAAACCTCTCATTGTCAGGTATGAAGAATACATTAAAAACATACCCGATACCAATACACCTTTACATACGAACTTATTACTGGAGATTCCTCCTTGGAAAATACAAAATTTGGAAATAGACACTACTTTGACAAACTACAAAAAATCAGACGAAACATCAAGACACATTTATAAACTACTTTTCAAGGAAATCCTCAGCAATAACCCTGACAGCCTCTTCTCTTTCAGTGATGGCTCTCGGACTGAGCATGGAACCGTTGCTGCTGCTATTGTAGGGGGAAAGGTCTTCCAACTGAAACTAGCAACAGTAACCCTGACAGCCTCTTCTCTTTCAGTGATGGCTCTCGGACTGAGCATGGAACCGGTGCTGCTGCTATTGTAGGAGGAAAGGTCTTCCTACTGAAACTAGCAACAGTAACCCTGACAGCCTCTTCTCTTTCAGTGATGGCTCTCGGACTGAGCATGGAACCGGTGCTGCTGCTATTGTAGGAGGAAAGGTCTTCCTACTGAAACTAGCAACAGTAACCCTGACAGCCTCTTCTCTTTCAGTGATGGCTCTCGGACTGAGCATGGAACCGGTGCTGCTGCTATTGTAGGAGGAAAGGTCTTCCTACTGAAACTAGCAACAGTAACCCTGACAGCCTCTTCTCTTTCAGTGATGGCTCTCGGACTGAGCATGGAACCGGTGCTGCTGCTATTGTAGGAGGAAAGGTCTTCCTACTGAAACTAGCAACAGTCTCTAGTTCATATTCTGCTGAGCTTCAGGCAATGCTTTTAGCTTTAAGGAGTATAGAACAAACAGAATTGGAAAACATTATTTTGTTTACAGACTCTTTAAGTTCATTGAAAACATTACAGAATACATACAATACACACCCTTTGGTTTCAAAAATTCTAAATGAAATTATACATACATATCACAAGATTTAACTAAAATACGCTTTTATTGTTTTTTAAATTATTATTTCTTTCTCTATTTATTTATCATTTTGTAACGTTTCATTTTTATCTAAATTTATTCACCTTATACTTTCTCCAAAATTGTATTAATGATTATTATAATTTGTTCTTTATTTAGTTATTATATTTACTAAAACTCTCGACGTTTAAAAGCTGACGTTTCCAATCATATCTTCATATTTGCGAATCGCCATCGCTGCGGTCAAGCAACATAAATAACAATAATTTGCTAATCGTCTCCGTTACGATCAAGCAAGAAATAAATAAATAAATAAAAATAAATAAATATAGGAAATAATTTCGAAGGGGGCTGGGAAAATTGGGGGAGGGGCTGAGACCATTTCCGGTTTATGGAATACTAACTAGTTAGTTCTTGGAAGAGTTTTAGCCAACTAAAACGCTATTACACACAAAATAGAATATTGTTTATGAACTAAATGATCTTATTTAATTTATTTTTAAGGGTTTTATAAAATTTTTAGCGATCAAATCAAAATTTCGGGGGGGGGGGAGTGCATTTCCCTCAGCCCCCCCCTTATTTACGCCTATGAAAACAATTTTTATAAAGTATGGTTCAATTCCTACCTTACTCCAATAGGCTATTATGTTTGGGGGAAGCTAAAAACATTGCTGTATGCAGAACCAATTCAGGCTGTAGATGAGTTAGGGCCCATTTACACTTTGATTAGTGTGAGTGCTTAGTGCAGGTGATTAGTGATTAGTACAAAACACGTGTGGACAGCAATAGTTTAGTGCGAGTGATTAGTAATCAAGTGCAAGTGAGTACTAAACAGTAAATAGAAGCACGTTCTATTTTAGCGCGGTTCCTCCCTCCCTTCATAGGGAGGAACCGCGCTTATAAGGTTGATCTCATGAAACAATCCGGAAGTGCCGACTAGAAAATTTTGCGTTTCAGAACCCCTAGAGACCGAAAATAACGGTGGTTCAAATTTGTATATATATATATATATATATATATATATATATATATATATATACATATATATATATATATTTATATATGTATATATATATATTTGTCTGTTCGCTCATTTCCGGCTTCCCTAATTGTCTGATTTTGATGAAATTTGGTACAAAAATCCGTCGTCCAATTTGAAAGGTCAAGTACGTTAACCAGCAAAATCCGCCCACTGGAAGATGGCGTTTGGGGCGAAATTCGCGCAAAAAAAAATCGCAACGCTTACGTTTTTGGCTTCTTGGCAAAGGAAAATGAATGAAACCATTTTCAAGGCGATAGCTTTAACCGTTTTCGAGAAAATTGGAAAAATAGTTGTTGAATACCGTTTTTGGTTTGGGTACTTAGAATCATGGGATTCAGTTGAAACATTTTCTGCATGCTCAACTTTCATCAAAACTAATATGTTAAAATTTTGGTTACGTTTGGAGTTAAGGAAGGGTTAGAATAAAATATTTTATTAACAGACATGAAACGTTTTGGTAACTTTGTAAATTTTCCTTAATATCTCTAAAACGGTTAAGAATCTTGGGAAGCGGAAGTTTACCATTCGAAAGCTTACTAAATTCTCTACAAAAAAGATTTTTCTGTTTAGTAGCCTCCACTAAACACACTGGTACATATTTTATAGCTGCCAAAAGGCATAAAATAGCGTGCAATATCACTTTTGCTGGCAAAGCAGGTCACATAAATATATCTGATTTCTGTAGGACGATTGTGACTAGGTTTAATAATGTATTAAATGACTCTTCAGTCATCCTGATAGCATAGTAATATTCCATGGTATCTTCAGGAGTTGGTAGCTCGCGTCATGAATGGCTCTTCTACTTATCAACTTTCCTTCCCATAGTCTTCTTGGTCTTGACTGTTCTCATTCCACGAGTTCTTCACGTTCAGACAACACCACGTTCAAAACTTCCTAAAGGATTTCTTAAAACTCCAAGCGGACCTAAACAAGTTTTTCAGGCTGTTCGACCATAATACTTGCTGATCTAAACAGGGGACTACTCGCACTAAACACGCACAGGAACCACTAATCACTTATCACTTGCACTCGCACTATCAAAGTGTAAATGGGCCTTTAGTTGATAGCATCTCGGAGAACTGAGCTAAAAAGAGGGGGAGGCCCATGCGGCAGTAGATGAGGTTTTAAAGAGAATAATTGACAATTATTTTTTGTTAAAAGAAAAAAAACTTATTTTTTTTGGAAGAAAAATAACGTTTTTTCAATCATCAAGAGACATTTCGCCCTTAATAACCAACCGTCAACTTCCTTATCAGTTAATTAAAGGTTATTAAATGGATACGTTTTCCTGTTCACTAATTAATAATTTCACAGTGTGAGTATATTTCCACATGAAATAGTACATTTTATGATATTACAAAAAATATGTGAAATTATATATTTATACCAGAAGAAGTATAATGAAGTCCGGAACGTTGTATTATAAATTAAATATACAATTTACAAGGTTTTACCCATCTCTGAATTCTACCAATCTTATTTGGTTATACCATTCCACTATCTTCATAACTTTTACTAGACTAATTGTTTTACTCCAAAAACACACACACACACACACACACACACACACACACACACACACACATATATATATATATATATATATATATATATATATATATATATATATATATACAACCACCGAGGAAGAAACAAGAAGTACCTGGCTGACGAAGATGGAGATGAACCCATCGAAATATCCCAGGAAGAAGTGAGGAGGAGTACCACCGCTGGAGAAAAATGCTGTTCCATCTAAAAATATCATCCCAGCGACGAAAAATAAACATAATATATATATATATATATATATATATATATATATATATATATATATATATATATATATATATAGCTTTGAATCACACCTTTGGATTGATATTGTAATCGGGTTTCATCCTGATGAGAGATGGGATAAAATAAACTAAAACTGTTATATTTGTTATAGGAACGGATTTCATGTAAAAAAAAAAAAAAAAAATGAGAATATTTAGTAAAAAAGTACCAAAAAACACTATAAATTATTGAAAAGAAAAGCATAAATAACTAGTAAGAACTCTGCTATTATATGTAGAAAGAACAAAAGTTGAAAATATAGAGAACAAAATTACGAAAAGTCTATAACATATTGAAAAAAAGCATAAATAAAAATTAGAAGCTCATTTTAAAAGGGGAAAAGAGAAGTTGAAAATTTCTACAGATGAACATTCTTTTGGAAAATTGTTTGTAACAAAATGCATTTTTAAATTGTCCAACGTGAAATGACGCCGGTCTGATATCATACAGTGGTGGGATCACCAATCAGATCCATTTTTTTCTGGTGATTTTGCTTGGAAATATAGTCGACACGTGTCCGAGCGTTTCGTCCAATGCGCCTCAGGAGCTAACAAATAAAATAAAATTAGTTGAAAATTCATAATTTTATATCTCGAGTTTGAAAAATCATGTCGGTATATATTTTATATCTCTAGTTTGGAAAATCATATCGGTATATATTTTATATCTCGAGTTTGGAAAAAAATATCGGTATATATTTTATATCTCGAGTTTGGAAAAAAATATCGGTATATATTTTATATCTCGAGTTTGAAAAATCATATCGGTATATATTTTATATCTCGAGTTTGAAAAATCATATCGGTATATATTTTATATCTCGAGTTTGAAAAATCATATCGGTATATATTTTATATCTCGAGTTTGGAAAAAAATATCGGTATATATTTTATATCTCGAGTTTGGAAAAAAATATCGGTATATATTTTATATCTCGAGTTTGGAAAAAAATATCGGTATATATTTTATATCTCGAGTTTGGAAAAAAATATCGGTATATATTTTATATCTCGAGTTTGGAAAAAAATATCGGTATATATTTTATATCTCGAGTTTGAAAAATCATATCGGTATATATTTTATATCTCGAGTTTGAAAAATCATATCGGTATATATTTTATATCTCGAGTTTGAAAAATCATATCGGTATATATTTTATATCTCGAGTTTGGAAAATCATATCGGCATGATTCTTTCGCTGATTCGCTTGTTTTAGAGAGTACATTAAAGTAATAATACAATTGTTAAACAATAATTTGTTATATATTTTTTTAAAACCCATCTGCTCCTAGACCATTAGCGCCGGGGAAGCATGGCTGCCAGCCACCTTTGCTTCTTGCAATTAGAAAAAAGACACAGTGATCTAGACTCAATGGGTAAAGCTTTCTCGGTTTCCCCTGAATTTTTTCAATTACAAAATAAAAATAATATCAAAATATGTATTAATGGCAGAATATATCAAAATTTGAATTGTTGACAAAATATGTAAAAAAAAAAAAAAAACCTGTTTAAATGCTTTAAAATCACTTAAAACGTGCAGAATTCCATCCAAAATTACGATTTAAGAATCAGAAAAATAAATATGTAAATACAATAACATCCGTTTCCAAGTTATAATATTAGTTAAATTTTCTTTGAATATTTTAAGGGGCGGATTTCTACAGAAAAGTAGGAGGTCAGTGGTTTCTGTAGGGCTAGGCCCCCGACCCGGAGAGAGGGGGTGGGAGGGGGTGGTTGCCATGGCAGCAGGCGGGGAGTGCTGTGAATGAACCTATCGATCTTAGGGCCTCTCCAGCTGAAGGTCGATAGTACACAACAATCGATTCTTCTCTCTCTCTCTTCCCGCCGGCGGGTTTCGTGTCCTGATTATTCTTATCAGCTCTATTGTATTAGGTTTGTTTACCTTATTTAGCCTGGTAACTTGGTAGGAATTATTTGAGATCCTGAAGAAAATCCTTTGATAAATTCATTTATAGTTCTTTAAATAAGGACACTTCGCACTTGTACATGGGCTTATATAAGGGGGGGGGGCTGAAGCCCCTCCGAAATTTTGATTTGATAGGTTAAAATTTCATAAAACCCTTAAAAATAAATTAAATAAGATCATTTAGTTCATAAAACATATTCTATTTTGGGTGTAATAGCGTTTAAGTTGGCTAAAACTCTTCCAAGATGTAAATTGTTAGTATTCCATACACCGGAAATGATCTCAGCCCCCCCCCCGACTTTTTTCCAGCCCCCTCCGATATTATTTTCTATATACGCCCATGCACTAGTGTTTTGTAAAGTGAGACAACTCAAAAATCGGTTTTATTCACACCTTCATAGTTACGAGTCATAACTTATGACTCTGAAAGACATGGTAAATATCTCATTATCAACCATCAAAACTGTATGTACCTAGCTTCAGAGCTTCTACACCAGAGGGCACTTGTGTCACTCTTACTGTCTTAATGCTAAGGCCCCTACATAGGCAAGAGTGACATTTTCAGTTGAGTTTTATTTTCAGTTGTGTCACTTTTGAAATACTTGTGAAATCAACATCTTATACTTCGTCAAAAATACTTTTAGGACTTTCCTCCGAAGGAAAGTAGCTATTGAGGTTGGACTCATGACGGAATTTCTGAAAAATTTCTTCAAATCTTTATCGATCCTACCTAGTAGACACCGAAAATGACCCCCGTTAAAATTTATATATATATATATATATATATATATATATATATATATATGCATATATATATATATATATACATATATATATATATATATATATATATATATATATATATATATATATGTCTGTTAACACGATAGCGGCCAGAGTTTTTGTTTTTTCGTCACGAAACTTGGTATATAGCATTCAATTAGCAAACGATTGAACGAGTTCGTTAACCACCAAAGTCGGTCCACCGGAAGGGGGGGGGGGTTTACCCCGAACCCAAAACACTTATTTGACTATGTCAGCCGTAATATTTGTTATATTTCAACGAAACTTGGTATTCGTAGTGTTAATATAGAGAGAAAAGTGAGATATAAAAATGAACTAAATCGGTTCATTAGAAGGGGGGGGGGTTGACTCCGGACCGACAATACCAATTCGCCACTACCAGCCGTGATTTTAGGTATACTTCGACGAAACTCGGTATTCGTAGTGGTAATCTACAGGTAAATATGTGATGTAAAAATAAACTAAATAGGTTCATTAGGAGGGGGGGTTTACTCCGGACCCAAATTCCTAATATACTCATACTGGTCGTAATTTCTGCTGTATTCTAACGAAACGCGGTATACGTCGTGGGTAACTCACGAGAAAGAAGTGTTATAAAAATGAGCTGAATCGGTCAATCGGAAAGGGGGGTTTACTTTGTAATATATTTCAATAGAAAAGCCAGCCAGACATAGGTCCACAAAGGCGCCGCAAGGAGCGCTAGAGGGACTGTATCCTGTTCCTGCGTTAGATCAAAATACGATAATATGAGGTTTTTTGTATTTATTACGTAGTGTAGTAGGTACCATGTGTAAACATAACTCTGGAAGCAAATTAATAATTGATCAGTTACTCATTACAAATTTAAAAGAGAACTATTCATGTTTTTATTTTATTTATGTAGGATATTTTAAGCAAATTGTTCTGGAATGCAGTCTACACTACCCAAATTCTGAGGAAAGTGCTTAGTTATGCAGCTCCTGCGTGACGGACTTTTTGATAAATGTGAAGACGCGGGGCGTCAGCACCGATTTTCTTCGAATTTTGCACTATAACATATTTTGATGCACTAAACACGAATCCGTTAAAAGAAAACCTCGCTCTCCACTAGGAAAGAAGTTATGAAGCACTAAATTTTACAGTTGTGCGGGTTGTGAAAGGTAATGTAACCTACTATGTTTGTCAACATGCGCATGCGCGGGTGTGGAAAAACTCCGTAATGAGGAAGTCTAATTGAAATTTACCATTTTTTATTTCAATTTATCTCCAGTTATTTATTCAAAAATATTTTTTTAAATAATAAACCATTCTTTAAATTTTTTGTTTCGCAGCTGACAAATATTATATAACAGAAATCCCTTCATAATTAGATAATGCCTTTATAATTCCTACGCTCTAATTTGCGCCATTTAATTATTTAGAACAGTTAGAGGAGTATTTATAACAGTGAAGTTACACGAACTCGTTATTTTGGTTCATAATAGAGAGGAGCTAATAAATCTTTTAGTTGAAAATAACGTTATAATTAATCAAAACATTTGTGGAAAATGTGGGGAGTAATTGCAATTAAATAAGCTGGATCTAACATAATAGAATTCTATTAATTTTAGCAAGTTGGATTGACTAGAGATGAAACTTGATATCTTCTTGAGCGAGCGTAGCAAACGCACAGCACGTATGCCCATAAGCGACATGTTACGACAGGTGAGGACGCATTTATAATGATTTGAGAATAAATAGTTTATAAACATTTCAAATGACAGTTCTTTGTTTGCCAATCTCCGCGCTTGCGCACGTTTACAAATACGTTGTTTAGGTCAGCTTTCAGAACCCGCACAACAGTGAACTTTAGTGCTACATAACTTCTTTCCTAGTGGAGAGCGAGCTTTTTTTTTTTTAACGGATTCGTGTTTAGTGCATCAAAATACGTTATAGTGCAAAATTTCAAAACGATCGGTGCCAGGACCCCGCGTCTTCACATTTACCGACATTTTTAACATTTACACCGCCTATGTGTATCAAGTTGAATCTCAGCGGAGGACTTGAACTGAAACCAAAACAGTGAACCCACGAAAATAAAAGTGGATCGAATTTCAGTTAGTGAGTGTTTATATATATATATGTTTGATGTTATTTTTCGTCGCTGGGATAGTATTTTTGGATGGAACGGCATTTCTCTCCAGCGGTGGTACTCCTCCTCACTTCTTCCTGGAATATTTCGATGGATTCATCTCCATCTTCTTCAGCCAGGTACTTGTTGTTTCTTCCTCGGTGGTAGCCAAGCATTCCCTTGGCAACCACCGAGGAAGAAACAAACAGTACCTGGCTGAAGAAGATGGAGATGATCCCATCGAAATATTCCAGGAAGAAGTGAGGAGGATTTCCACCGCTGGAGAGAAATGCCGTTCCATCCATATATATATATATATATATATATATATATATATATATATATATACATATATATATATATATATATATATATATATATATATATATTATATATATATGTGTTTGTGTGTGTGTGTGTGTGTGTCTGATCGCTCTCTAACAGGCTCAAAAATATTTCGTCTAATTTGAAAGATCGAGTTGGTTACCCAGCCAAATCCGTCCACCGGAACATGGTGTTTAGAAAGGCCGAGTTGGTTACCCAGCCAAATCCGTCCACCGGAACATGGTGTTTAGAAAGGCCGAGTTGGTTACCCAGCCAAATCCGTCCACCGGAACATGGTGTTTAGAAAGGCCGTGTTGGTTACCCAGCCAAATCCGTCCACCGGAACATGATGTTTAGAAAGGCCGAGTTGGTTACCCAGCCAAATCCGTCCACCGGAACATGGTGTTTAGAAAGGCCGAGTTGGTTACCCAGCCAAATCCGTCCACCGGAACATGGTGTTTAGAAAGGCCGTGTTGGTTACCCAGCCAAATTCGTCCACCGGAACATGATGTTTAGAAAGGCCGAGTTGGTTACCCAGCCAAATCCGTCCACCGGAACATGGTGTTTAGAAAGGCCGAGTTGGTTACCCAGCCAAATCCGTCCACCGGAACATGGTGTTTAGAAAGGCCGAGTTGGTTACCCAGCCAAATCCGTCCACCGGAACATGGTGTTTAGAAAGAAATTTGTTCGAAAAAATTCGTAACGCTTACGTTTTCGAGTTAATTTGCTTTTAGGTATTCGTTTTCTATGTTCATTTTCGTACGAAAAAGAATAAATCAATCCTTAGAGTGGTATCTGTAACCGTTCACGAAAAAACTTTTCCAAACTAATTTACAATTTGCGTATTCAGAAACAATTAATTCAAGTCAAGCTTGTGTCCAGAAATTCGAAATTCATCTAATTTAAGATACTTCAATTTCACTAACGAAAAGATTTCAGGTATCGGATATATTTTCTGAAATGCCTCAAAAACGGTTAGGTAATCGTGGTTAGTGGAAGGTAAACATTTCAGAGCTTACTAGATCGCTACGAAAAGGTTTCGATGGGGCGATGTCAATCAGAGAAATAATTGCTTAAAACTTCGAAATTTCTAGTTTTGTTCTTTCGAGAAAGTTTTTGTCTCTGCTCATCTCACTTTTAAATTGTTATTTGTTTTATTTTGCATTTATCAGAAAGATAAATATTTTAGTAAAACAAGGTAAGAAAATGAGAAACGTTTGAGAAAGAGGATCGAGTTATTTCCGCTTAGTATACTGCCCGTTTCCTGTTATGGCGCCTAATATCTTACTTTTCTTTGAGGTTTTATTTTATTTTATCCACGAAGGTTCACAATCTATCAACGTAGGGATATGAACGGAAACGGACTAGGATGATCCTGTTCCTGCGAGTCGGGCTTTATTTATTTAATTTGAACGTGTTTTAGCACTTTCCTCCGAAGGAAAGTAGCTATTGAGGTTGCACTCATGACGGAATTTTTGGAAAATTTCTTCGAATCTTTATCGATCCTACCTAGTAGAAACCGAAAATGACCCCCGTTAAAATTTATATATATATATATATATATATATATATATATATATGTATATATATATATATATATATATATATATATATATATATATATATGAATGAATGAATGAAATGAAATGAATGAAAAGTTTTATTCTTATTCCGGGACACAAGTAGGAATAATTTTAAAATTACAAAATAATTGTGAATTTTACGTATAAACTTAAAAACTAATAAATGCTATCAGTATCAGTATATAGTGTACAGCTTCAATATAGACTAGGGGTTGGGTAAAACTTGGAGGGATAGAAGGTGGTGGAAGAGTCGGGATTTAAAGGTTTCTACATGATGATTAGATAGTTAGCCGTCGAGGTGATAAGTAGAGATGGAATGGTTGGGATTCGGCTAAATAAACCTCAATATGATTTTGTTTTAAAAAAAATCTATATTTCGGACGTTTCGGCTACTCATTGGTAGCCTTCGTCAGCTAAAATGACAAAAAAAGAAATTAATACAAAAACAGAAAAAATTATGATTGTGATAGGTAACAGAACTATAGATACAATTAACTTATAAAAGAACATATCGTCTTAAATTCTTAGAATGAAAAAGTGAATAGGTACAATAATTGATTTTAATAGTAATTAGTAACGTTAATTGATTTTACAAGAAAATAAGAAGCTACATACCAATAGCTACTATATTTGTCATTGGTATGTAGCTTCTTATTTCCTTGTAAAATCAATTAACGTTACTAATTACTATTAAAATCAATTATTGTACCTATTCACTTTTTCATTCTAAGAATTTAAGACGAGATCGGGTACTACGGGAGTGAACCGAGGATTTAAATTTAAGAAGTTGAAAAATATAAGAAGGTCTACGGGATTGAATTACTTGGTAAAGGACTGAGCCGAGGAAGTACTGTCGACGATAAAGAGGGAATAGCCAATTTAGCTCCTAGTAGAAATGTGATATGTGGGAGTCTCTGGCGATCCCGAGGATAAAACGAATGAAACAGTTCATGAGGCGTTCATATATATGTCTGTTAACACGAGAGCGGCCAGAGTTTTTGTTTTTTCGTCACGAAACTTGGTATACAGCGTTCAATTAACAAACGATTGAACGAGTTCGTAAACCACCAAAATCGGTCCCCCCCTACCCCGAACCCAAAACACTTATTTGACAATGCCCGCCGTAGTATTTGATATATTTCAACGAAACTTGGAATTCGTAGTGGTAATCTACAGGCAAAAAGTGTTGTAAAAATAAACTAAATCGGTCCATTAGAAGGGTGGGTTTACTCCGGACCCACATAACCAATTTGCCACTACCAGCCGTGATTTTTGTTGCATTTCGACGAAACTCGGTATTCTTAGTGGTCATCTACAGAGACAAATGTGTTGTAAAAATAAACTAAATCGGTTCATTAGAAGGGGGGGGGTTTACTCCGGACCCAAATTACTAATTTACTCATACCGGTCGTAATTTCTGCAGCATTGTAACGAAACTTGGTATACGTCGTGGGTAATTCATTAGAAAGAAGTGTTGTAAAAATGAGCTAAATCGGTCTATCGGGAAGGGGGGTTTACTTTGTACTATATTTCAATAGAATAGCCCGCCAGAAATAGGTTCACAAAGCCGCCTCTAGGAGCGCTTTCTACCACTAGGGGGAAGTCCCCCTACAGTCCCGTATCCTCTTCCTGCGTCAGTTCAAAAGACGAAAATATGAAGTTTTTGTGTATTTATTAAGTTCATGTTTTTATTTTATATATATATATATATATTTTTTAAGACCATTATTCAGGAATGCAATCTACACTACCTTAATACCGAGGAAAGTGCTTAGTTATGCAGTTCCTGCGTGGCGGTCTTTTAGAATTTGATGTTAGATACTTTTGAACATTTTTTGGTAGAACAAACATTGGCCCACAGCCCTCCAAGCTTATTGGCTCGCACAATGTCCGACCAAGACGTATAAAGGGAGCCCAGACCAAGGACGGAGTCATTCTCTTACCAACCAGCAAGGATGAGTGAAAGCCCGAAGAAGCCGGAGAGGAATCCGGCGAAATATTGCGATGACAGGAGGAGCAAGATCGTTGGAGAAAGATGCCGAATGACCAACACATTGAATTCCCAGCGAAGTAGCTTAAAACACAACATATATATATATATATATATATATATATATATATTATATATGTGTCCGTTAACAGGATACAGGCCAGAGTTTTTGTTTTTTCGCCACGAAGCTTGGTATGCAGTATTTCCCCACCAAAAGATTGAACGAGTTCGTTAACCAACAAAATCGGTCCATCCGGAGGGGGAGGGGGGTTTACTCCGGAACCAAAGTAGTTATTTGTCAATACCAGCCATAATTTTTGTTATATTTCAACGAAACTCGGTATTTGTTGTGGTCAACTAAAGAGAAAAATTTCTTGTAAAAATAAACTAAATCGGTTAACTAGAAGGGGGAGGGGTTTACTCCGGACAGAAATTACTAATTTCCTTATACCGGTCGTAATTTCTGTTGTATTGTTATGAAACTCTTTATACCTCCTGGTTATCTTAGAAGAAAGAAGTGATGGGAAAATGAACTAAATCGGTCTATTGGATGGGGGGGGGGTGTTACTTTGTACTATGTTTGAATTAAATTCTCCCGCCAAACTTAGGTTCGCGAAACTCATCAAGATCAATATGTTAGGCCTTGTGTATTTATTACGTAGTGTAGTACCAAGGATAAACAAAACTCTGGAAGGAAATTAATTCCAAAATTAATAATTGAAACAGCTGCTCATAACAAATGCAAAAGACCAGAACAATTTATTTCTTTATTTAATTTATGTATATAGGTTATTTTAAGCAAATTATTCAGGAATGCACTTGACCTTACCCAATTCTGAGGAAAGTGCTTAGTTATGCAGCTCCTGCGTGACGGACGTTTTTTATTCGGGACTGATATACTTCCAGAAGATTGATTGGCCTCTCAACTCCTGCTTTATACCTCCAACTTTCAACCTAATCGAAGGTTTCTACGCTTATTAGGTGGCATTTCTTAAATTAATCACTCATTTTCACTTCACTAAGAGGTAGTGAATGTAGGCACTCTTGTCGGCCGCTGTCGGTCAAACGAATTTGGATCGGGAGAAATACGGGTCCAATGTAGGTGCAGCCTTAGTTTCTACTTTGCAGGAGCCCATTAAATATACGTAAGTCTGTTTGGACCTGGTACGTATATATATGTACTAATTTGAACCACGATTATTTCTGAGATATATGGGTATTGAAATGTGAAAATTTCTAGTCGGGAGCTCCGGATGGCGTCATTAGGTCCCTACATCTCATAAGCGGTGCCTATATAGGGAGGGAGGAAACGCGCTAAAAAAATAAATAATAGCATAATTGCAAGTAATAAAAACTATTCCATTCATTATTGTCCACCAATTGCAAAGAAAATGTCATCTTGTGAGATTGTAAGCATCTGCTTCGCCCTCGCAATCTCTTGCCACGTTATCCCTCAAATATCTTTTGTCAACTATTCGCTGTTACTGACGTCATCCGAACCAAGAATGACGCGCGTGTATAATTGTTGCTCTGCCTTTTGAATGTCCTGGAGGTCGGGAGGTCACTGAGAATATGCACGTCTAATGAATGAGACAGAGAAATGATTCGGAAATAGATTACAGTTAGAATTCTGGTCATCTTGGATTGTTTAAAGGTGTATTTTTATTTTTTCCTATGCACACTTTGTAGCTTCATTAGGATACAAAACAAGACTGCGTATCTTCGTATGGAGAATGCGGTAAATATTTGTGTCTATTATATATTCTGAGGGTGCGAGGTTAGCTCAATGGTAGAGCACTGGACTAATAAGTTGGAGGACCTGAGTTCAAATCCCGAGCATAGTACTAAAGATTTTTTCTTCTAGTGTCTTCGTTCATTGGTTGAATTGGGCCTCCATGACCGTCCCTAGGCCAACCCAGCCTTTAATAAATTTATCAATGGGTACCTTGGGTGCTAATGACTCTAGCAGTCGAAGCAGCCAAGGGGAAAATCAGGAGGCCGGAGCATAGAACTGACCGCACTATCTCCCTAGAGTGCCGTATGGTCATGATTCAGATACCTCTATAGTATCTGCCCCTCAGGGCCCTCGTGGCCTGTTACGGGACTGTTTTTTTTTTTTTTTTTATATTCAGCTTGTTTATTATTAATGAAAGTTTTAAATTTCAGCCAGTTTCCAATCTCCCTTTATAGGGAGGAAACCCGCTCATGAGGATGACGCAACCGCAAGTGCCGCCTTAAAAAATTCCACGTTTTAGAACAGATAGATAACGAAAATAACGTGTATAGTTAAGAAGCATGTGATTCAGGAATAGCATGACGCTAACGCCCCAGACTTTCAACTCCTCCATAGATTAAACAAGGGCAGAAAAATGGACATGCTGGAGAGCATCGAAATTAAAGCTGATGTTGCGCATTCCCAAAAAAATATTAATGTTAAGGGAGACGGTGACGTGCTGAGAAATGTCCCCGGAGCCTTCATACAGAGCATATGCAAGTAAAGCCAGTCTGCTGGGAGAGCCATACGAGTGCACAGACACAATCTACAGGTGCGTACACTCTATCCCAGCAGCCTTCATACAGAGCATATGCAAGTAAAGCCAGTCTGCTGGGAGAGCCATACGAGTGCACAGACACAATCTACAGGTCCGTACACTCTATCCCACCTACTTTTTATATTTTTTATTCTGAAAACTAATATTTTCTTCTTCCTGTTTTGCTTCCTTTTATCTGTTGTTGTTAATGCTTAATCCTTTAACTATATTTTTATTTATTCTTGGACTTCAAATGTTTTAATTTAAGTTTTTAAGTTAAAATTTTTTTTTTAAATAATTCTAACTTTTACTGTTTTTATGCTAGTGACTACAATTTCTCAAAATGTACATAAAATTGTTTTTTTTATTTTAGTTTGTAGATTTGGTTTATATTTGTTATGTTGTTGTCAACAGGCACTCATGATGAGATTTGATCTCGAAAGCGCTTTGGAAATAAACTTTTATAACTAGTGAAGGTCTGCCTAATTATTCCCCTACATGAAAATAACGGTGGTTCAAAATTCAAAACTCGAGCACATACTAAAGATATTATCTTCTAGTGTTGTCGTTCCAGAGTTAGATTCGGGTTCCAAAATAACAACGGATCAAATTTATATAACGGTGCTTCTTGTATAGCCGTAGAAGAATCACCGCTGGAGAAAGAAGCCGGGAGACGAGGAAGATGATGCCCCAGCGAGGAAGCCTAAAGGAGAAAATAAAAATATAAGCATATTTATATATGTCTGTTCGCTCTCTAGGGTGCTCAAGAACGGGCCAATTTTAATGAATTTTGGTGAAAAACACTTTATTTGATTTGAAAAGTTCCCCCATGCTGCTTACGATTCCTACTTGGGTTTTCCAAAACATTGGCACCTTTCACCACCCAACCACTCCTATGAATTGTGCATACAAATACCGCTTACAATTTTTTTTTTCCTGCAGTTAGGCTGAATATTTTATTTCCAAGTCTTAGTGCCCCTGAAGAGACGTCAATGTGGATATGAAATCGGTAGAAAAAATCAGTCCCTTAACAGGCCACGAAGGCCCTGAGGGGCTGATACTATAGAGGTATCTGATTGTTGACCATACGGCACACTAGGGAGATAATGTGGTCAGTACTATGCTCCGGCCGCCTGGTTTTCTCCTTGCTGTTTCGACTGCTTGAGTCATTAGCACCGAGGTAGTACCTTGGTACCTTGAAGATACCCATTAATAAATTAATAAAAGGCTGGGTTGGCCTAGGGACGGTCAAGGAGGTCGAATGCAACCCATGAACGAAGAAACTAGAAGAAAAAATCTTTAGTACTATGCTCGGGATTTGAACTCAGGTCCTCCAGCTTATTAGTCCAGTGCTCTACAACTGCGCTAACCTCGCCCCTGGATATGAAATCGGTAGGACAGTTTTAATAAAATGACTAGTATTTAAAACTGAATTTTTATTTTTATTTAATTGTTTATGTAATTTTTGAGAATCATTGTGATATAAATTCTAAAGATGTAAATAAATATTGCTTACCAAATATCTCTCCTTGGCTAGCGTATTCCGACACGATGTAGATCATGTTCTTAGTCTCCATGACCTGAAAAAAATGGAAAAATAAATTAAAAGTCCTTTAAATTAAATTAATAAAATAAAACTTCGTTTTTTTTTTTTTTTTTTCATTTCAAATATAATAGTACAAATTTTTAAACGATGAATATTATATATATATATATATATATATATATATATATATATATATATATATATACAGGGTGATTCAGGTCTAAGTAGCCAAACTCTAGGAGGTGATTGTAGACATAATTTCCAACAAAAAAGTTCATTTCAAATATGGTCCGATTCCGAAAGGAAAAGGAGCTATGCCCAATTTTCTGTTTTTTTAACATAGTCATGTTTTTTAACGAAAAAGAAAGAATTTCTCAAAACTGTTCAAGATAATTAAATTCTAATTATGCTATCATAAAATAATAATAAGAATAAACCTTCACTTCATTTGCATAGATTTAATGCTAATTAAATGTAGAAGTTTTCGTGTAAGTATTAAGTCTGTAGTCCGTTGGGGGGCTGAGGAAAAAAATCGCGAGAAAACTCTGATTCATTTATAAAAACAGAAATGCGTTATTGGACGTCCAGAAAGTATCTTTTAATAATGATTTTAGTGAATTAAATTGCTGTCTTTTTAAAGGAAATGTTGTATATTTTATGATAGCATAATTAGAATTTAATTATCTTGAATAGTTTTTGAGAAATCCTTTCTTATTCGTTAAAAAACCTGACTACGTTAAAAAAAACAGAAAATTGGGCATAGCTCCTTTTCCTTTCGGAATCGGACCATACTTGAAATGAACTTTTTTGTTGGAAATTATGTCTACAATCACCTCCTAGAGTTTGGCTACTTAGACCTGAATCACCCTGTATATATATATATATATATATATATATATATATATATATATATATATATATATATATATATATATATGTTTGTGTGTATTTCAAAATAGTGATGTATGCACTTATAGATTTCAACAATCATTTCATTATTTTCTTCAATAAGTTTCAATCACTACTATTGGTTGTCTCGACAACCCACCCAACATATAATCTTTAATACGCTGCCCGAAAGGGTAAAGAGAAAATCACTAAGGATGTGATCACAAAATAAAACAATAAAAAAATTAATAATCTGTAAGTTGAGCGAACTCCAATTCCCACGGAACTCATGCAATCCCGCAACATGGCGGATGTCTACCAGCCCTACATACAATATCTGCAAAGGAGAGCAGGATTCCAGGGTGTGAGTACAATAAAATCCCCATAGAGGTATAATAGAGCAGAGAATCCAAAGAGGTCTCACCAACCACCCGCATGGAGAGGGAGGCTGAATAATACGGCAGCTAGTGACGTCAGAGTTGCCCCATATTAAATAGCAGGGGATTCCATTCGTTCCAGGCGACTGCTCTCGAGATCTACTAGCAGTATATTCAAGCGAATTTCTTCAATCCTTAATAAATTATACACAATTCCGAATCCTGACACAATAATGGAAAATGTGCATTTATAATTGTTAGCACTTTCCTCCGAAGGAAAGTAGCTATTGAGGTTGCACTCATGAAGAAATTGCTGAAAAATGTCTTTATCGATTTTATCTACTAAATAACGAAAATTACCCCCTTTAAAATTTATAATATAAATATATATATATATATATATATATATATATATATATATATATATATATATATATATATTTATATATACAAACATATCTGTTAAGACGATACATGCCAGAGTTTTAGTTTTTTGCCACGAAAATTGGTACATAGCAATCCTCTATCAAACGGTTGAACGAGCTGGTTACCAGATAAGTAGTTATTTGCCCACTACAACAGCCGTAATTTTTGTTCTACTGAAACGAAACTCGGTATTCATTGTGGCCATTAAATTAAATATGTTAATTAGGATGCCCCCCACCATCCTAATTAACATATTTAGTTTATTTTTAGAAATAATTTTTCTATTATGTTGGCCACAATGAATACCGAGTTTCGTTTAATTAACCGGGAATCCGGATCTAAATTACCAATTTGGCCATACCCGTCGCAATTTCTGTTGTATTGTAACGACATTCGGTATAGCCTGTGGGTACCTAATGAGAAAGAAGTGTTGTAAAAATAAAATAAATGGTTTCATTAGTTTTTGGGGTGTACTCTGTTCAAATTGGATTGCTGCTACTCCAGCATTGGTTGTAACTTCTACCACTAGGAGAGCTGAACAAGGACTCTGTATCGGGCTTCTACTGTACATTGAGTTTGCTGTACATTGAAAATATAAAGGACCAAAACTATTCATTTTTATGTATGTGTATATATATATATATATATATATATATATATATATATATATATATATATATTATTTAGTAACACAGTACACTATCCGTATTTTGAGGAAAGTGCTTAATTATACAGCTTCTGAGTGACGGACTTTTTATTTTGTTCTTTTGTTACTGTCTGAAATAAATGTAATGTGAATTATATATACATATCGTCGATACAAATGCAAAGTCTCGAATGTGAAAAAACGCATTTTTCATTTTAAATCTTTACTGATTGCTGTTGGACTGATGGATGGCAAACTCTCGAATCTAAGTTCACTCAGTGAAAGGAGGATGTAACCACTGTCAAAAGGGAGAATCTGCCTACTATTTGACTGTCCAAAAGCAGAGTAACAAACAAAAGTATTTTCAATCTTGAAAGTGGCGATTTTATATAAAATCAGCATTATAAAAAAAAATTATTTTCCCTTCTAGTGAGTCTGCGCACTTTAGCTTACTGGTCATAATGCTCCTAAGAGGCATCAAAATGGACGTAAAAAAGATAATTCAGTTTAACTAAATTACTACTATTTGAAACTGTTTTAATTTTGATCAGTTTCCACCTTCTGCCTATTTTATACTGTAGGCATGCCTATTTATCGACCATGATGACGCTAGAGAGATAGTGTGGTCATTACTTTGCTCCAGCTACCTGATTTTCCCTTTTGAGGTAAACATAACCTCAAAAGGGTTGGTTAGGGTTGGTTGGGCCTACGGACGGATTGAGACCCCGACTCCGATCCTCGAACGAAGACACTAAAAGATAAAATATTTTCTGAGCGGTCTATTTTCAAGCTTATTACTTCAAGAACATGAGTCAAATGTTCATCTCATTAGCCATACTCCCCCTACACACACATATATATATATATATATATATATATATATATATATATATATATATGTATATATATATATACATACATATATTCACACACACATTGATACATATACGTTGCATAAATTATGATTTCATAATGTAGATTTTCATCGGAAACCCAATTTTTAATTTATGCCTAATTGTAGTTCATCCTATTTAAATTATTTTCTACTATCTCATCAATATATCACTCCCGGCGCTAATGGCCTAGATGTCAATGCGCCGTAATATATATATATATATATATATATATATATATATATATATATATATATCACTCCACGTCTACAGTTGTTGGTTCGATTTTCTCTAAGGGCGGTAGAGTTGCGTCCGTCATTAGAAAAGGCATCAGCCTTGTTTTGGCTAGAAATATTCGTTAACATTTATGTATTATAGTTAAGATTTTTGGCTATAACTACCAATTAAAATTAAGTCGAAACAACCAAAAAAAGAAAGAAAAAAATATCTAACAAAACACATGTGTCATATGACATGTGATGACGTCATTCTCGAACGAGGTCATGTCGAGTAGCCTAACACAGCTGGTGTCTCGCCAGATCCATGCGTCCCTACTGCCAGCTCTTAAAGTCAAGGTCAGATGGAGTTAGAGCACATACACAAATACACCTGTCACTCTTCTGGGAGGTAGTCAGCAATTTAACCAGTTCAAAATAACAGGCTCTTAATAACACAAATACACCTGTCCCTCTTCTGGGAGGTAGTCAGCAATTTAACCAGTTCAAAATAACAGGCTCTTAATAACATACACAAATACACCTGTCAGTCTTCTGGGAGGTATTCAGCAATTTAACCAGTTCAAAATAACAGGCTCTTAATAACAGGTAGAATTTTTAGACTCTTAATACATTTCACTGAGAAGAGTATGATAACCGGAATATACCATCAATTTCAAGCTTTGTTAAATGACTAAGTGAAAACCTATTTAGAAAATGGAGACTAGGACACATTCATAGGAAGAATAACGTAAGTAATATGTATAACTCAACCTAGCCTACAATTGAGATGAACCTAAAATGGAACAGGGAATGACGCCTAGAGAGAAGCCTAGAATGTGGCCTAGATTGGAGCCTAGAATGAAAAGATAGAATGGAGCCTAGATTTGTAATCTAGAATGAAGTCTAGAATGAAAACATAGAATGGAGCCTAGATTTGTAATCTAGAATGAAGCCTAGAATGAAAACATAGAATGGAGCCTAAAATGAAAACATAGAATGGAGCCTAAAATGAAAACATAGAATGGAGCCTAAAATGAAAACAGAATGGAGCCTAGAATGAAAACATAAAATGGAAACCTAGAATGAAAACGTAGTATGAAGCCCAGAATGGAGCGTAGAATGAATACCTACAAGGGAGTCTAGAATACAGCCTAACATGGAAACCTAGAATGGAGCCTAGAATGAAATCTAGAATGGAAACCTAGAAACCAAACCCAGAAGGGAGTCTAGAATAGAGCCTAAGATGGAAATCTAGAATGGAAACCCAGAAGGGAGTCTAGAATAGAGCCTAACATGGAAACGTAGAATGGAGCCTAGAATGGAATGTAGAATGGAAACCTAGAAACAAAACCTAGAACGGAGTCTAGAATAGAGCCTAACATGGAAACGTAGAGTGGAAACTAGAATGGAACCTAGAATGGAAAGCTAGAAACGAACCCTAGAAGGGATTTTAGAATAAAGACTAACATGGAAACCTAGAGAGGAATCTAAAATGGACCCTAGAATGGAACCTAGAATGGGAAGCTAGAAACGAACCCTAGAAGGGAGTTTAGAATAAAGCCTAACATGGAAACCTAGAGTGGAATCTAGAATGGAACCTAGAATGGGAAGCTAGAAACGAACCCTAGAAGGGAGTTTAGAATAAAGCCTAACATGGAAACCTAGAGTGGAATCTAGAATGGGAAGCTAGAAAGGAACCAAGAATGGAAGCCTAGAATGGAACCTAGAATAGAGGCTAAAGTGAAACCTAGAATAAAAATTCTATCATATGTAATGCTCATCATCTACCTATGTAAAGGAGCTTCATAATTTATTTATTTTATTTATTGATGATGATGCTCCGCATCTAAGACGAGGAGCATTGAATTTCCTGTATTAAGCTGAAGCAGGTGTTGAAGTTAACAATGCTACTCCAAAATAGTAGTTGCTACAGACAATTATATAAGTATAGTAAAGGCGCTTCATAACTGGATTACTATCTAATCAGAAGATACATCCCCTGCGTAGCGCAGCCCGAATTCCGTCCGTTAGAGCCAAGTTACTAATCTCTGTTTGGAGTAAATCTTCCTATCAGTTACATCAATTCTGCTGGGTAGGGTAGTCATCCATAGAGTCGTTTTATAATGGAATTGTCAGATGCCGTTTTCTTTGGCGTAAAATTCTTACCTGAGCGAAACCTGGATTTTTGTAATACGGGAAGGAATGTTCGTTCGAATATGAATAACATTCAGTACGTTTTTCTTGGTTTGGGAGGTGGGTTAACGTGAATATGACATTCAGTACACGTAATAAATATCTCAGGAGGAAAATCCCTAAAGCGAGAATGTATTGACATTGAAAGGGAAGGAATGGTGATCCGAAGAGGATGGAGATGACAAGCAGGTGGAGGATTTCTAAGGAGATGAAGGTCCTGTACAAACAAGGAAGTGACGTAGGCAAATAGCGGGTCCTTTGTGACCGTTCTTATTTCCCGTTCCAGGGGTCCTTACAACGAACCTATAAATATCTGACGAGGCACTTGAACCTATAGGGAATTCTGTAGCTATTAAGGTTTTTCACACATTCCGAAGCAGAGTGTGAGAGAGAGAGAGAGAGAGATTTACAAGGATAGCTACTGAATAAACAAGAACTAACAATCTTAATTGCTATTCTGGCTTACAAGAAGAGCCTTTCCATTAAGAAACCTTTCAGGAGTCGCCTTGTTTACATTTATTCCGCAAGGAGTTGTCTTAATACAACCAGGGATCCAAGGCAACAATTTCCAGCACTTTAATAACACCGATGGAAATATCTTCCAGAGCTTTAAATCTACATGGCAATATTTCAATAACGGTTGTTTCTTATTGGAAATTTAATTTAAATTCTAAAAATGTGGTCGATATTTAGGATAGATTAACCAGAAATCCGGAAAACACAGTTTAATATTAAAAAAAAATCAATGGTTTTGAAAACAGACAAAAGTTTGAGTAGCTCTGCTGAATGTTCTGATAGAAAGCTCATTTTTGCATCACTTTAATAGAAATGAGGTGCAGAATAAATCCATAAAGTTATGGCACTTCAATGTGGGACACCCTGTAGGTATACAAGAGTACACTTTACTCTTAGGGTACGTTCATGGTGAGGATTCATTCTGCGATGCTACGATAGCTACTCCGATGAGCGCTGCCCCGATGTAAAACAAACACATGTATTAAGGTGGGAGTGTTCATAGTGAGGATCCTTACTTCCGATGCTATTCTCGCACTCGCGCAGTGACCGCGGGGGAAAACAAATATTTTGTTTTCTCCTCGCAGTGAGGAGGGAAGCCGCGATGTGGGCCTGACTGTGATTGGTTCCTTCAAAAGGACTGTAGTGCGCAGGTCACCTACCCTCTCTCATTACTTCATCTTGTGTGATTATTCTTTTTTGGTTATTTCGTTGTCGAGATGAAAGAAAATTGGGTCTTTTTGCGAAGACTACATCCAGTTACTTTTGAAGTATTTATTTAGTTAAGTGATTTATAACAGTTACTCGTACTCGCTGATAAGCTTACTGATTAGCTTACAGGTTCTTTGCTGGTTATCTTTTACTTCTTGACTCGTTATCTACGGTTATAATTCATATTAGATAATGGCAAGTAATATTTATTAATAAAAAGGTTAATATGATCAAAATCAATTCTCTCAACTATGAAAAAAGTTATTAGGCATTAAAGTTGACTGTTTTGCAGGTTATGAAGGATAACAAACAACGATATTTGTAAACAAACATATTTTATTCCTTTTCTCTCTCTCTTTTTTGGATCTTTTACATTTATTAAGCAATACATGATATGCGTTTCCGATCGCTACGCTACGCTCCACTCGCTCAAGAAGATATGAGAAAACTCTAGCCAATCCAACTCGCAATTAATAGAATTATATTAATTTAAGCGACTCTAGTCTATCCAACTCGCTAAAATTAATAGGATTCCATTAATTTTTCCGAGTAAGAAACCAATCCCTTTTCTTTGTCAGGAACATCGCGAACTAATTGTAAAGGCTCATTTTTTCTCACTAACATAAGCAGAGCTTTTTCATAAACAAAAGCTAATTCACTGTTGAAGGTTACTTTACTCCCAGCAAGAACCAATGCAATGGTGAGTCAGCATGAACACCCTCCATCGATGTAGAATACATCGGGGCAGCGCTCATCGGAGTAGCTATCGTAGCATCGCAGAATGAATCCTCACCATGAACGTACCCTTAGGCCGGTTATGTCCAAGCAGTTTTCTACCTTTAAACCCCTAGGAGAGAGGCTTTTCTCCCAAGCGAAAACCTATTTAGAAAATGGAGGCTAGGACACACTCATAGTAATAAGTATAACTCAACCTAGCCTACAATTGAGATGAACCTTAAATGGAGCATGGAATGGCGCCTAGAGAGAAGCCTAGAATGTGGCCTAGATTGGAGCCTAGAATGAAAACCTAGAATGGAGCCTAGAATTGTAATCTAGAATGAAGCCTAGAATGAAAACATATAATAGAGCCTAAAATGAAAACATAGAATGGAGGCTTTTCTCCCAAGAGGATGTAAATTTAAAAAAAACAAATCAGTCCCGTAAGAGGCCACAACAAGGGCTGATACTGTAGGGGTATCTGATTCTTGACCATATGACATACTACTGACTTACTTGACCGTACACATTAATAAATTAACCAAAGGCTGTGTGAGCCTAGGGAAGGTCTGGGACCCCGAATCCAACCCTTAAACGACGACATTACTAAATAAAAATCTTTAGTGCGTGTACGAGTTTTGAACC
This sequence comes from Gonocerus acuteangulatus, assembly GCA_946811695.1. Classification (NCBI taxonomy): domain Eukaryota; kingdom Metazoa; phylum Arthropoda; class Insecta; order Hemiptera; family Coreidae; genus Gonocerus; species Gonocerus acuteangulatus. The sequence continues at coordinate 9,896,003 of OX328127.1, read as the reverse complement.
TGGGTCCTTCAGTTCATTAATCTAATCCTCTACCACAGAACTTATCTCGCCATGTAAATAAAGCATATTATAATAATTATTATTAAAGGATCATTTTAGCTCTTTATTACAAGGAAATGCTTTAGGATGATCCGTTGAGCCATTAACATGATCCATTGAGCATAAAGATTTCCTTCAGAGTTCAATGACTCAGAGAAATTAAACTCATTAAAAATAAAAGGCCATTAAAATGGTGGTAATAGCTGACAGCTTTCCCTTCCTGATTATTGATTCCTTTATTTAGTTTTCCTTTGTGTTTTCAGCTAGTCCGGAAAGTTCGTGGAGTTAGGATAACAAGGAAAAATGCAGGGCCTGCACAAGCTGTGGAAACTTCTCACCAATGTAACTGCACCAATTAATACAAAAAAAAAAAGTCCGACTCGCAAGACCTACGTCATCTTAGCGCAGTTCCGCTCTTATCCCTAGTGTCATTTGGAAAGCTTGAAATATAAACAATTATAATTTTGGTTAGACCTTTCGTGACATACTTTAATGACCCCAGATACGTCACGGACGGCCGGGGTACCTAACTCACTACCTGACATGGAAAAATTACTACCTGTCCTTGTTAAGATTCGCTCTAGCAAAACACTACTACTGTTTCTCATTTTTTTTTTTTTTTTTTTTCTTCTTTTACTATAATACTAATTTTTATGATAAATGCAATTTAAGACAAACAAAAAACAACCAATTAAAAAGTGATTTAAACAAGGAGAAAACCAAGTTCCAAAGAACAAAACGAACACATTTCATTTTTTAAGCACTTATTTCTTCAATTGACATCGCCTTATCGAAAATTTCTTCAGAACGTTTTTTTAAGGAATTTATCAATTTTTTTAATCGTCACTCTCCATTTACCATGATTTCCCAACCGTTTTTGAGATACTAAGGAAAATATTAATGAAATATTTTATTCTATTCCTTCCTCCAAACGTAACCAAAATTTAAACATCTTTGTTTATATGAATTTCAAACACACAGAAAATATTTTAACTGAATCCCATGATTCAAATTACCCAAGCCATAAACTTAATTCGACAAATATTTTTCCACTTTTCTTGAAAACGGTTGAAGTCGTAGTATTGTATCTATTTCATAATATTTTTTTTATTTGCGGTTCGTTTCAACTATGATGGCAGACCTTAAATTACTTGAAATAAACTGTGATTTTGTCCCTCATACAGTTTAGGCTATACCTGGTGTTGGTCCATCCGAGGTAATAATATCCCAAACCCTTGCACAGCCTCCTCACCCATCAGCATCCCCAGTCAGAAAACGTCTTAGTAATGCTCGCAAATATAATGGCCGTTTCAAAATGACATCTTGGAAACATAAATTTTTAAATTTGGAAGTACATTTATTATTGAAAACGCATTTTAACCTGTACTGGTTAAACTTCTGTTACTGCTAACCTATAGATAACGTGTTATCTCTACGTTATCTGTTTCTTGACACTGGTCCGGAGCGCCCCAACGTCAAGAAACATTGTTCATCGATTACTTATAAATTGGTGACTAACTTATAGTATGGCAGGAATCGTGCTATAATAAACTGTACAAAATTATTTAGTAGCGTTAATTTTGATGATACATTATTACGCGCAATAAAATAAGTACTCATCTGCCGTGATGATCTACGGGTATTCAGCTAGTGTCAAGATATAATTTAAATATATTGAAAACTGTTCCAAACTTTTCACGTCCAGTGAAGCCTTTTGATGAAATTGTCTAAAGAAAACAATAGCTGTAGTGAGAGCTAAAGAGCTAAGAAGGGTGAGCGAAGGTCAGCCACCGTCCAGGAAGTGGATACAGCTGAAGTATCGGGTTCCGTGAAACCTGATACACTAAGGCTGGTATCTACTTCTGCAGAAGAGGTGGTATCGGTCAAAGGGATTAGTATCAGAAGGATACGCCGCAACACAATCTTAATGGGGGAAAAAAATAAAATAAAAACTCAACGCTGTGGGAAAAAGATTGTGGGAGGTAGTTGGGTGTTAACATTAACTCCGACAAATGTTGTACCTAATTGTCGAAGAAGGTACATTCCAAGTAGCGAACAGATTTATAGTGAAATAGAAGAAAGATTCATTTCAATATAAATAATGACCCAAAAAAATTGTGGGAGGTAGTTGGGTGTTAACATTAACTCCGACAAATGTTGTACCTAATTGTCGAAGAAGGTACATTCCAAGTAGCGAACAGATTTATAGTGAAATAGAAGAAAGATTCATTTCAATATAAATAATAACCAAAATTTAAAAAGTAGAATGCTCACCCATCACAACACATAGATCTTGAAAACATAGGTGGTTTTAATTCGTGTGTGTGTGTGTGTGTGTGTGTGTGTGTGTGTGTGTGTGTGTGTGTATATATATATATATATATATATATATATATATATATATATATATATATATATTAACTTTAAGGGTTCCGCAGCAATGGTGATCTGCCCTAAAATAAATTATATAAAATATTCCAAAAAAAAAAAAAAAAAATATAAGCTAAGGACCAGGAACAAAATAAAAAATAAAGGTCATGGAGAATGAATAATAAGAGAAAAATAAAGGATAAAAACAATAAAAATATAAAGAAATATATGAAGAATTAATAAAAATAAGAAAATAAATAAATACAGAATTATACATATACTTTTAATGGTAAAAATAAATAGTAATCATAATGATATTTTTGTAGTATTAATCTGAGGTATATTATCTTGTACATATGTATATATACATATCTTGCTTAAGAGCAAGGCTCAAAAATAGACCGATTTTCAAATTTGGTACAAGAATACTTTGTGTCAGAGTTGGGCAAACGTTAGCGCGCGCTAAAAGCTGATACCTCTCCGCTAATTTAGCGAAACTGTAGAAAGCCAGCGCTAATAATTAGCGGTTAGCGGCGGCAGTGCGCTAACCGCTAATTATTAGCGCTGGCTTTCTACAGTTTCGCTAAATTAGCGGAGAGGTATCAGCTTTTAGCGCGCGCTAACGTTTGCCCAACTTTGCTTTGTGTGATGTTTTGACTGCGCCAAAGAACAAATTCAACTAAAAATATCGTTTTTTCAGTTCCTGACAAGGAATGCTATGGTGCGAAACACATCACACTAAACTAATTAATTCGGTATTACACCGCGTTTATCTGGTTAAAGCAGTGTTTTGAAAATGTAATTCAAATGATATTTAAATTATGAATTATATTTTTTTATTGTAATTGAAATGGCTGAAAATAATAATTCCAGTAATTGAAACAAATAATTCAATTCGCATTAACTGTATTTCAATTAAATGTACCTAATTAAAGAATTTGAATTATGTAGTTATTTGAAATAAGTGTTGAGTAAATTTGAATTAAAATGTAATTCAAATGATATTTTAATTATCAATTATATGTTTTTAGCACTTTCCTCCGAAGGAAAGTAGCTATTGAGGTTGGACTCATGGCGGAATTTTTGAAAAATTTCTTCAAATCTTTATCGATCCTACCTAGTAGACACCGAAAATGACCCCCGTTAAAATTTATATCTCTCTCTCTCTCTCTCTCTCTCTCTCTCTCTATATATATATATATATATATATATATATATATATATATATATATATATATATATACATATGTGTCTGTTAACACGATAGCGGCCAAAGTTTTTGTTTATTCGTCACGAGACTTGGTATATAGCATTCAATTATCAAACGATTGAACGAGTTCGTTAACCACCAAAATCGGTCCACCGGAAGGGGGGGTTTACTCCGAAACCAAAACACTAATTTGACCATTTCAGCCGTAATATTTGTTATATTTCAACGAAACTTGGTATTCGTAGTGGTAATATAGAGAGAAAAGTGAGATATAAAAATGAACTAAATCGGTTCATAAGGAGGGGGGGTTTACTCCGGACCGACAATACCACTTCGCCACTACCAGCCGTGATTTTAGGCATATTTCGACGAAACTCGGTTTTCATAGTGGTAATCTACAGGTAAATATGTGTTGTAAAAATAAACTAAATCGGTTCATTAGGAGGGGGGGTTTACTCCGGACCCAAATTACTAATATACTCATACTGGTCGTAATTTCTGCTTTTGTAACGAAACGCGGTATACGTCGTGGGTAACTCATGAGAAAGAAGTGTTGTAAAAATGAGCTGAATCGGTCAATCGGAAAGGGGGGTTTACTTTGTAATATATTTCAATAGAAAAGCCAGTCAGACGTAGGCTCACAAAGCCTCCGCAAGGAGCGCTTTCTACCACTAGAGTGACTGTATCCTGTTCCTGCGTTAGATCAAAATACGATAATATGAGGTTTTTTGTATTTATTACGTAGTGTAGTAGGTACCATGTGTAAACATAACTTTGGAAGCAAAATAATAATTTATCAGTTACTCTTTACAAAATTTAAAGAGAACTATTTATGTTTTTATTTTATTTATTTAGGATATTTTAAGCAAATTGTTCTGGAAAGCAGTCTACACTACCCAAATTCTGAGGAAAGTGCTTAGTTATGCAGCTCCTGCGTAATGACCCTAGCAGTCGAAGCACCCGAGTATTGCAGGTGCTAATGACCCTAGCAGTCGAAGCACCCGAGTATTGCAGGTGCTAATGACCCTAGCAGTCGAAGCACTCGAGTATTGCAGGTGCTAATGACCTTAGCAGTCGAAGCACCCGAGTATTGCAGGTGCTAATGACCCTAGCAGCCGAAGCACCCGAGTATTGCAGGTGCTAGTGACCCTGCAAGTCGAAGCACCCCCCAAAAAAAAGTGTAATTGATATTTTAATATTTATTTGTCTTTAGAGCGCGCAAATGTGCGATTTACTCTTTAATTGATATTTTAATTACTGACTATCGTTATTAGTGATAATTACAATTATAATTGAATTACAATTGGCATTGAATTACCATTCTTGATGATTGATATTTGAATTACATACTATGTGCTTCAATTACATTACAGGATTACAATGTAATTATAATTCACGTTTTAATTGAATTATTGTTCATGGTGTAATTCTAATTCATGAACTACAAATACAATGTAATCGTAATTCGTAATTCTTAATTCAATTACAATATTCCTTCTACTGGGCTAAAGTCGTGTTGCATTTATAGATACGGACATTTATTGAATACTAGCTGAATGCCCGTGCTTCATCACGGCCGATAAGTATTTTTTATATTGAGTTAAATAAGATATGATCAAAATTAACGCTACTACATAATTTTGTACAGCTTATTATTGCACGGACTTTAAAGTTACCCAGGAAACACCATTTTCCAGTAAACGGATTCAACTGGTTAATGAACTTGACCTTTTAAATGAGAAGAAAGATTTTTGTACCAAATGTTATCAAAATCGAACCACTTTTGAGCCGATGAGGAACTTCTTAATAATTAAAACCCCCCTAAAAGTACTTAAACATTTGAATATCAAAAAAACCTTTCTTAGCGAGTGTTTACACTCTAAACGAATTGTCCGTGCAAAATTTCAAATTTTTGTGTCAAGTGGTTCGGGATATTATTACCTCGGATGGGCCATCACCAGGGCGTAAACTCTATGAGGGACAAAATCACATTTTATTTCTAGTAATTCCGCCAGTGGGTGTAGTGTTGCTACCACTAGTGTTGCTAGGTGAACCGCTGCCAGTCCCAAGCCTGGGTAAAGGAGGAGGGTTGAGCGTAAGGGATGGGCGTCCTCACCTCTGTAAAAAAAGGGTAGTCCAGAACCTGCCGGAAGGTGAAGGAAAATCGAAAATTTTAAAGAATGGTGAAGGTTAAAAATACAAATTTAGTCCCCGGAGGGACCCATTCGGATTCGGGGGGGTCCCAACCAGCACCAAGTCTTGAGAAATATTCGAAAAGAAAGAACAAAATTAAAAATAGTCAACGGCATGGACTTAGGATTGGGACGTGGAATGTCCAGAGTATATTGCAACCAGGTGCTAGTAGAGCTCTGGAGTTGGCGCTAGAGCAATATAAAGTAGATGTAGTGGCTCTGCAAGAAATTCGATGGGGAGATATTGATATGGTGTCACTTAATAAGTATATGCTCATAAATAGTGGATCTCAGGGAAATCAAAGAGGCACCGGGTTTATGATTAAGAAAAATATCCAGCAAGCACTGCTGGGATACAGCTGTGTCGATGACAGGATCTGCAGAATCAGACTGAAGGGCAGATTCTGCAATATATCATTGATCAGTGTCCACGCACCTTGCGAAGATGCAGAGGAACAAGATAAAGAATCGTTTTACGCCCGCCTTTCCTTGGTGTGCGATGAGATACCACAGTATGATACTAAGATTGTACTGGGGGATTTCAATGCACAGATCGGCAAGGAAGACATATATAGACCCACTGTTGGGCAGTATAGCAGGCACGAGGCGACAAATGATAATGGGTTCCGATTAGTTGAGTTTGCTGCATCGAAAGGTATGAAGGTGATGACCACTATGTTTCAACACAAAGAGGTACATAAAGAAACATGGATAAGCCCAGGTGACCGATCTAGAAACCAGATAGACCACATTTTAATAAATGAGCGACATTTCTCCCACATTTCGGATGCACGAAGCTACAGAGGAGTGGATTGTAGCTCAGACCATTTCTTGGTGCTAGCACAATATCAGCAGCATCTGGCACTGAGAAAGAGAACGTTTGGGGAAAAAACGTTTAGGTTGGATACAGAGTTGCTTGTGAAGGAGGAAGCCACAAGACAAAAGTATAAAGAGGTACTCCAACTCCAGTGCCAGAAATGGGCAAAGCAAGAGGTGCGTGCTGAAGAAAGGTGGGAGAGATTAAAAGATTCAATCAGGAATGTGGCACAGGAGGTATTGGGACAAAAAAAGGCAGTGAAAAGAAACCCTTGGTTTGACGAAGAGTGTGAGAAGGCCTTGCAGGAAAGGAATGAAGCTCGGATGAAAATGATCCAAAGGAAAACGCGCAGCTCATACAATGCATACTCCGAAAAGAGAAGAGCAGCTAAAAGAATAATGCGTGATAAGAAAAGGGCGCATGAAATGAAAAGCCTCGAGGAGATGCAAGAGAATTTTCAGGCAAGAGAAAGCCGAAAATTCTATAAAGGAGCTAAGTGGCTAAAACAGGGCTTTAGTCAACAAAGCGAATTCTGTCTGGATCAGCGAGGAAACCTTCTCACTGAAAATGAGCAAATCAAGGGAAGGTGGGCCCAGTATTTCAAAGAGACACTGAATACCGGGACAGGTCACATGCCAACACCCCAGACGTACCATGCAGACAAAGATGAAGACATTGATGAGGACGTTCCACCGGACAGAGACGAAATTATCGAAATTATCTTGTCCCTAAAAAATAATAAGTCGCCAGGGCCCGATGGTATACCGGCAGAATTATTTAAATACGCCGGGGCAGACATCTGGGAGGAAGTATTTCAGGTGATATGGGATATATGGACAGCAGAAAAAATGCCAGCGGAATGGGGAGAGGCTATTATTGTCCCTATACACAAAAAAGGAAATAAACTTAAATGTGAGAATTATAGGGGCATAGCGCTTCTCCCAACGATTTACAAAATCCTGTCAGTGGCAATATGTCGGAGGTTAATGGAGAGGAGTGAACGACTACTGGGAGAATATCAGAGTGGATTTCGCCCGGGAAGGTCGACTATAGATCATTTGTTTTCCATTAGACAGATGTTAGAGAAAACATATGAGTATAACATTGATCTACACCACCTCTTCATTGACTTCCGACAGGCTTATGACAGTATTGATAGAGGGAAGTTGCTGCAGGCATTACAGTCACTGGGAATACCTGGGAAGCTAATAAGATTGACGAGGTTGACTCTGGAAGGAACAAGATGTAAGGTCAAAACCAGAGTAGGCGTCTCTGATAGCTTCGAGGTAAACAGTGGCTTAAGACAAGGGGACCCATTATCACCTGTATTATTCAATCTCGCCCTTGAAGTCGCCATTCGAAAGATAAGGACTAACCCAGGGGGCACCATTTTCAATAGGCTCACTCAGCACATGGCGTATGCTGATGATGTGGTAATAACAGGGAGGACCACAGCAGCTTTGGCCGGTGCTGTGACAGAATTCGATCGTGCCGCGCAAGACTTGGGACTCTCTATAAATAATGAAAAGACCAAGTATATGAAAACCTCGAGACAGACCGAAGAACGAGGAGAGACTGTGGATTTTGGCGAGGACACGTACCGTAGCTGTAGCTCATTTAAGTACCTGGGGGGAGTAGTAACGGAGAACAATAACCTGGAAGCGGAGGTTAAGGGCAGAATGGTGGCGGGAAATAGATGCTTCTACGCCTTACAAAAAGCTCTCCGATACAAAAGTCTCTCCAGGAAAGCAAAGATTTTATTATACAAAACTGTGATTAGACCAGTTGTTGTGTACGGCAGCGAAACGTGGACTCTGACCAAAGAAATGAGGAGAGGTCTGTTGGTCTGGGAAAGGAGAGTCCTCAGGAAGATTTTTGGAGCCGTAAGAGAGCAGCACAGGTGGAGGATCAGAAGCAATGCCGAACTTACAGAAATGTATGGCGAGCCTGACATCCTCTATGTCATAAAGAAAGGTAGGCTACGGTGGTTAGGGCACGTTGAAAGGATGGAACCCTGTAGGCTACCTAAATTGATGCTGAATGGTGCACCTGGGGGAAAAAGAAAGAGAGGCCGACCAAGACGGAGGTGGCTTGATGACCTGGAGGAGGACTTGCGGACGCTAGGGATCCGAAATTGGAGGAACCTAGCAGCAAACCGCGTGGAGTGGAGCAGGATGGTGGCAGAGGCCCAGGTCCTACAAGGACTGTAGCGCCCAACAGTGAGTGAGTGAGTGATTTCTAGTAATTAAAGGACTGCCATCATAGTGGAAATTAACCTCAATTAAAAATAATACTATGAAATAGATAATGTACGGTTACAGCTGTTCTGTTATCGTCCTAGCAACGCATGCTGCCTAGGCTTGCCTGCTCTAACCAACTCAAACTTTAAACCCCTCTAAAAATACTTAAAAATTCGAATATCAAAAAATCCATGCAAAATTTCAAAATTTTCTGTCGAGCGGTTTGGGCTGGGGGATGATAGGTCAGTGAGTGAGTGAGTGAGTGAGTGGTATTTGACAAATATATAGTAGATATAAAAACAATTAAAAGCATTAGTATTTTATTTTATTTTGATTTTTTTAATAAATGAGTAGTTATAATTCTATTTATATGAATTTCTCCTTACCTGATATAGTTTGATGATGTGAGGATGATCTAGTTGTTTCATTATATCTACTTCCCTGTACACTTTCTGCAGGTTCGCCGGGTCTAATTGGGACTTATCTATTATTTTAATTGCTACCTGAAACAAATAAAAAACAATCATTAGGCTCATTAAATAAAATAGAACATACAAACTATAAGAAAAGATGGAATGGTTGGGATTCGGCTAAAAAAACCTCAATATGATTTTGTTTTAAAAAATCTATATTTCGGACGTTTCGGCTACTCATTAGTAGCCTTCGTCAGCTAAAATGACAAAAAAAGAAATTAATACAAAAACAAAAAAATATAATTGTGATAGGTAACAGAACTATAGATACAATTAACTTATAAAAGAACATATCGTCTTAAATTCTTAGTATGAGTAGAATGAAAAAGTAAATAGGTACAATAATTGATTTTAATAGTAATTAGTAACATTAATTGATTTTACAAAGAAATAAGAAACTACATACTAATGACAAATATAGTAGCTAAAGTAACATTAATAAATTTTACAAAGAAATAAAATACTACATACCAATGGAAATGCCAAGCGGCAGAGGAAGACCAAGGTAGGCAATTAAGTAACCATAGTGAAAGTGTCTAAGGCAAAAGGAATCTACTGGGGTATAAGTAACTGAAAACAGCAGGTGGTGGGAGAAATGTCGGTAAGGATCAAAAGGCATGTTTATGACATTTTATGACAGGAAAGGAGAAAAAGGTGTTAATAGAAGGATACCCAAGGGGCATGGTAAAAATGTAGGTGGGAGGTCGGGAGAGTATTTGGAAAATATTAGCGAACATAGGAGAAATGCCTTGTTGGTCAGTTTTGTAGTTTATATTGTTTTTGTTTAAGTTTATGTGTACACATTCCGAGATCTGTAGTCTTTTTTTGTTTCGTTGTGTAGAAAGTTGTGTTATACAAACTATATAACATAAAATATTGGCATTTTTTGGTAGCCGAAATAATAAATAAAGAAGTCCGTCACGAAGGAGCTGCATAATCATTATTCGTATTTAAATCACCAATACTGTCAAATTATTTATAAATAAATATAATTTGAATTGAGCTAGTTTTGAAAAATTCGGGGTTTTTTTTTTTAAATCTTTCCTCTTACATTTCAATTAAACTCATGTTTTTTTCTCAATTTTCTGCCATGAATTAAACCTTAAAATCATAAAGTTGAATTGATAATTTTTTGTTCATCTGAATGTACAAAGAAAATAAAAATACCCAAATAAATCGACAAGAATTAGAACCGTTTTGGTGTAGTCCTACTTAGATTAGGTAGTGAAACAAAATAAAATTATTAAAATTATTCTAGAACGATTGAACATGAATAAAAGTCCGTCACGCAGGAGCTGCATAACTAAGCACTTTCCTCAGAATTTGGGTAGTGTAGACTGCTTTCCAGAACAATTTGCTTAAAATATCCTACATAAATAAAATAAAAACATGAATAGTTCTCTTATAAATTTGTAATGAGTAACTGATCAATTATTAATTTGCTTCCAGAGTTATGTTTACACATGGTACCTATTACACTACGTAATAAATACAAAAAACCTCATATTATCGTATTTTGATCTAACGCAGGAACAGGATACAGTCACTCTAGTGGTAGAAAGCGCTCCTTGCGGAGGCTTTGTGAGCCTACGTCTGGCGGGCTTTTCTATTGAAATATATTACAAAATAAACCCCCGCTTTCCGATTGACCGATTCAGCTCATTTTTACAACACTTCTTTCTCATGAGTTACCCGTATACCGCGTTTCGTTACAATACAGCAGAAATTACGACCGGTATGAGTATAATAGGAATTTGGGTCCGGAGTAAACCCCCCCCCTTCTAATGAACCGATTCAGTTTATTTTTACAACACATATTTACCTGTAGATTACAACTACGAATACCGAGTTTCGTCGAAATATACCAAAAATCACGGCTAGTAGTGGCGAATTGGTATTGTGGGTCCGGAGTAAACCCCCCCTCCTAATGAACCGATTTAGTTTATTTTTACAACACATATTTACCTGTAGATTACCACTACGAATACCGAGTTTCGTCGAAATATACCAAAAATCACGGCTGGTAGTGGCGAATTGGTATTGTGGGTCCGGAGTAAACCCCCCCCCCCCTCCTAATGAACCGATTTAGTTTATTTTTACAACACATATTTACCTGTAGATTACCACTACGAATACCGAGTTTCGTCAAAATATACCAAAAATCACGGCTGGTAGTGGCGAATTGGTATTGTGGGTCCGGAGTAAACCCCCCCTTCTAATGAACCGATTTAGTTCATTTTTATATCTCAATTTTCTCTCTATATTAACACAACGAATACCAAGTTTCGTTGAAATATAACAAATATTACGGCTGACATAGTCAAATTAGTGTTATGGGTTCGGGGTAAACCCCCCCTTCTGGTGGACCGACTTTGGTGGTTAACGAACTCGTTCAATCGTTTGCTAATTGAATGCTATATACCAAGTTTCGTGACGAAAAAACAAAAACTCTGGCCGCTATCGTGTTAACAGACATATATATATATATATATATATATATATATATATATATATATATATATATATATGCATATATATATATATCTATATATATATATATATATATATATATATATATATATAGATATATATAAATTTTAACGGGGGTCATTTTCGGTGTCTACTAGGTAGGATCGATAAAGATTTGAAGAAATTTTTCAAAAATTCCGTCATGAGTCCAACCTCAATAGCTACTTTCCTTCGGAGGAAAGTGCTAAAATGGAATATAGTGAAATAATTTGTTAAAATAAATACACTTCCATGAGAGTTCACATTGTAAACACATATCTTCTTCGACATTATGTTTTGGTTGCATTTGCTTCTTCGGTAAGTCGTAATAATATCTTAGAGATTCCATTTGCATTCACTGATCCCAAAAAATTGTCCACGTCATTGGACAATTGTCTTGAGCAATAGGAATACCCAAATCCCTAGGAGAAGGTCTTGGATAATTATGTATTTTTTCGAATTAACGAAAAAGGCGGGAGGTCAATAACACTACACCACACACTTTTTATTTTGACTTCCCTACATATTTCGCACCATTTTGGCGCCACTTCAGGGGAAGGAATATCCTTAAAACATAACTTCAGCCTCAACTTGAGGAGGAGAACCTTCCACTAGCAGGGCCAAGTCTAGACTAAAGTGGAAGGTTATCCTCCTCAAGTTGAGGCTGAAGTTATGTTTTAAAGTATATTCCCCTGAAGAAATACCAAAATGGTGCGAAACATGTAGGGAAGTTAAAATAAAAATTGCAGAATTGTGTGGTAGTGTTATTGACCTTCCGCCATTTTCGATAATTCTATAAATTTGAGCAAGGGGTTAGTTAATGATTAATTATCTATTATTTCGATGCACTCTTAATAGAACCCACTAAAGATTTTTTCTTCTAGTGTCTTCGTTCAAGGGTTGAATTCGGCCTCCCTGACCGTCCCTAGGCCAATACAGTCTTTAATTAATTTGATATTGGGTACCTTGGGTGCTAATGACTCTAGCAGTCGAAGCAGTCAAGGGGAAAATTAGAAAGCCGGAGCATTGTACTGACCACTCTATCTCCCTTGTGTTCCGTATGATCATAAATCAGATACCTCTATAGTATCTGCCCCTCAGGGCTCCCGTGGCCTGTTACGGGACTGATTTTTTTTTGTTTGTTTTCTTTATAGAACCAACATCCGTTTTATAACATATCCACCTGTTACTTCGATGCCGTTGGCATTCAACCCAACACCAACGGGTTTTGAGCCGATTGAAATGGATTTGTTACAAATCGCTATTTTGCGTGACAGTATCAAGGAAGAACTATGAAATAAAAACAAAGAATTGTTATTAAAAATACTATTATTAATCTGGTTTTGATATTATAGGCCTGTCATAAAGACAGCAATAAGGAACGACCTCCTAGATGTTGTTAGATGAATCCTAGTACTATATCTAGAGACATGACTGGCTCTAGTCAACCTATTTATAGAATAGGGCCTTCAATCTAGTCGGCGGTCAACCATTCATATACACATCTCTCTCTCTCTCTCTCTCTCTCTCTCTCTCTCTCTCTCTCTCTCTCTCTCTCTCTCTCTCTCTCTCTCTCTCTTCCCCTTCTCTGCCCCCGCTGTGCCTCAAGGCTGCCCTTATACCAGCGGTTCTGTCCAATTTATAAGTTTTGTGTGCGCGAAATTTTAATAGGCCAGTACAGCTCCACCTTCGTTCTTTATTAAGAAGAAAGGCTAAGCCTTTATACAACAATGTTGGGATTTATTAGATCGGTTCCAGAATTTAGGGCGCCCGCAATTGGAAAGCCTCTGCCTCTGCTCAAAGGGTCTCTAATAATATCTATCCTAACCTATCCTAATATAATTCTAGATGATTCATTACAATTTTTTCAATACATTATACTATGAACACACTATATACATATTACTGCTTGACATCATAATCTATACATATTAATAATAATATGCCAATATTCTTTGATGGCATATAATTAGCTATACATACTTGCACTCACAATTTAACACAGACACACACATACACCCACACACACGTACACACATATATACAACTGCACAAATATAATTAGACACTAATTAATTACTAGTTAATATAAAACTAATCTTAATGAGTTATTATTACTATACTAATCTAAAAAATACATTTGCTCCTAAGAGTCTTTCGTTGATAGCACTTCTTTTGCAAAATTGCTAAACGTCTTAAAAATATGTTCGTCCTTCACTGTAAGCTTTCCGGCGGCCACTCTAACAAGGAATATTCTCCTGCTAGCTTTCCGGCGGCCACTCTAACAAGGAATATTCTCCTGCTAGCTTTCCGGCGGCCACTCTAACAAGGAATATTCTCCTGCTAGCTTTCCGGAGGCCACTCTAACAAGGAATATTCTCCTGCTAGCTTTCCGGCGGCCACTCTAACAAGGAATATTCTCCCGCTAGCTTTCCGGAGGCCACTCTAACAAGGAATATTCTCCTGCTAGCTTTCCGGAGGCCACTCTAACAAGGAATATTCTCCTGCTAGCTTTCCGGAGGCCACTCTAACAAGGAATATTCTCCTGCTAGCTTTCCGGAGGCCACTCTAACAAGGAATATTCTCCTGCTAGCTTTCCGGAGGCCACTCTAACAAGGAATATTCTCCTGCTAGCTTTCCGGAGGCCACTCTAACAAGGAATATTCTCCTGCTAGCTTTCCGGCGGCCACTCTAACAAGGAATATTCTCCTGCTAGCTTTCCGGAGGCCACTCTAACAAGGAATATTCTCCTGCTAGCTTTCCGGAGGCCACTCTAACAAGGAATATTCTCCTGCTAGCTTTCCGGCGGCCACTCTAACAAGGAATATTCTCCTGCTAGCTTTCCGGCGGCCACTCTAACAAGGAATATTCTCCTGCTAGCTTTCCGGAGGCCACTCTAACAAGGAATATTCTCCTGCTAGCTTGAGTCTTTGCCTTGAGTATAGAGGGCAGTGTAGAATGATGTGTCTTGCATCTTCTTCTTGGCCACACTTACAGCGAGGATCTTCTCTTCTCTTGAAGAAATGCAGCTTAGAATTGATGTTCCCGTGGCCTGTCATCAACTGTGTTGACCAGAAATCCGGAGCCATCCACTCTGCTTCCAAGCGTGCTCGTACGTCGTTGACTACCTCAGCATCTCAGGGCTGTAGCTCGTAGTAGTGAAGATCCTATTGCCGATTTTTCCTGGTAGTCCTCTTTGCAGGTTATACTTCGCTACTCTCAGCTGTATTTCCAGATCGATAGGAAGATAACCTGCTATTACTTGTAGTGCGTCGGTGGACACCGTGCGGTACGCGCTCGTCACAAGTAGAAGAGCTCTTCTTTGGGCCTGAAGCAGGATATTCTTCTCATTCTTCGTCACGTTAGTGCACCAAGCAGGTGCTGCATACGTGACGAGAGGAAGAAAAACTGCTTTATATAGAATCTGCCGATTACTAAAGCTGAAGCCCCAAGTAGTACCGGCTAGTCGTCTAAGACTTGAAAATCTGTAGCAGACTTTAGTCTGGACTCGTTTGATGTGCTCGATGAATGTTAGACGCTCACCTATAGTAATGCCAAGATATTCAACACTTAGGGAGGGTTTAATCAACTTTTCACAGATGGTGATTCTGGGGGGATTTGGATTTAGTTTCCCTTTCAGAAAGAGAGCTTTGGTTTTCGTCGCATTTATTTGTAGATTATTGCATGCACTCCATGTAGTGATGATTCTCATTGCCAGAGCAGCTCGATCCTCTATTTCCTTTCTAGACCTGCCCTCGATGATAACAGCCACGTCGTCAACGTAAGCCAACGGGTGCAGTCCTTCATTATGTAGGTTTTCTAGCAATGGATAGATTACAATTTTCCATAGCGACGGTCCTAGCACTGACCCTTGAGGACATCCCTTTGTAACTTCCTTTTCCAGACTACCGTTAGGAAGGGGGACAATTACTCTCCTATCCTTCAAGTAGTCTGTCAGAAGCTTGTAGATGTTTTTAGGGCACTGTATCTTCTTAATATTCGACAGTAAGGAAGGCCACCAGACATTATCCCTATCCCTAGGGCTATACGTAGTCCCATTCTCACCTACTCACCACACCTCTACTTCTAATACCCTTCTCGACTACTTCCTTGTTGACTCTCCGGGACACCTTCTATCCTTCTCCCAGTATCCGGTTCCATTCCTTTCAGCACATGATCTTATTTCCATATCCTATAACATCCACACATATATACAACTATTATTTCCATATCCTATAACATCCACACATATATACAACTATTATTTCCATATCCTATAACATCCACACATATATACAACTATTATTTCCATATCCTATAACATCCACACATATATACAACTATTATTTCCATATCCTATAACATCCAACATATATACAACTATAGCCCTCTTTTACCCCTAAAACCATCTCCTATCGAACCTCAACTCTCTTCCTTTGAATCCCTCGAGCCTGACTTATCTGGAGTAGATTGGTCACTCATTCATTCCTATCCCTCCATTGATGCCAAAGTCGATTTCCTAACCTCGAACCTCCTTGCCATCCTTGATAAACATGCTCCTGTGAAGACAATCCTCGCTCGCCGTCCCCCTGCTCCGTGGCTCACTCCCGAAATTTAAGAAATGATGAGAAGACGTGATGCTGCAAGACGACGATCAATCCGTACTGGACACCCAGAGGACCTGAAGACCTTCAAATCACTCCGTAACCTCACTCAATCCACCCTTCGCCGCGCTCGTTCCCAGTATTACCAGACCTCCCTCTCCTCAGCTTCCGACTCCCGCTCCCTCTGGAACACCCTTCGTAGCCTTTCCCTCGCAAAGACTAAACCCACTCCCACCATCCATGTTACACCCGACGAGCTGAATACCCATTTCAGTGCCGTCTCCTCCTCAACTACTCCTTCCACGCCCTTTGTTCCTTCTAATACCTTTAACTCTGATAATTTTTATTTCTTAGATATATCACCTTCAGAACTCCTCAAAGCTGTCATGAAATCACGTTCTAAGTCCAAAGGTTCGGACAGTATACCCGTGGAGCTTATTAAACTTTCCCTTCCTGTTATCCTACCCCACCTACTCCACATATACAATTATTCTTTGCAAAACTCCGTCTTTCCCACATCATGGAAGAAAGCAATTGTTCATCCCTTAAACAAAATTTCCAATCCAATTGTTCCCACCGACTTCCGTCCTATTTCTATCCTTTCCAATCTTTCTAAACCACTTGAACGCCTCGCACTTCTAAAAATTACGCTCGACCTCCAATCCGCTATTGATCTCAAAAGAATTTCCATCCTTATACTCCTAGATTTCAGTAAATCGTTCGATACCATTGACCATGACATACTCCTTTCAAAACTCCAATCTTTTTCTTTCTCTAACAGTGCTCTGACCTGGTTTCAATCCTTCATTTCTAACCGCTCCCAATCAGTAGCCATTCCAAGCAAACCCCAATCCTCCTCCCTTACACTAGACCGAGGTGTCGCACAGGGATCCTCTCTATCCCCAACACTGTTTGCAGCCTACATAAATGATCTCCCATCCTGTATCATATTTTGCAACTTCCACATGTATGCCGATGATTCCCAAATCAACCTTTCCTTCCCCCCCTCTGAGCTATTAGAAGCAGCAAGAAAAATTCAGGAAGACTTGGAAAGGATCACAGCTTGGGCCAAGACCAACAAATTATTGATGAATGCTGAAAAGTCCAAAGCGATAGTGATAGGCTCAGCTCCCCTCTTGAAATCTCTTCCTCCTATCCTCCCTTCCTTCACCATTGACTCCAGTCCTATTCAATATGTTTCCTCTGCCAAGAACCTGGGCCTTGTTTTCGACCAAAACCTATACTGGAAAAATCACTTATCCCTAATCACTCGTCGCTCCATAGCCACCCTTAAACTATTTAACCGTTCCCGTCACCTCCTCCCTACTCCTACACGTCAGCTTCTTGTATCTTCTCTAGTGTTCCCCCACTTCGACTACGGTTGCCTGGTGTATGGAGGGCTCACTGGGGAGCTTGAGGATCGTCTTAAGCGATTAATGAACAGTTTTCTCAGATTTATCCTCGATACCCCCAGGGATGCCCATATTTCACACCGATATTCCGAGTTGAAGTGGCTATTTCCATCAATTCGACGACAAAATTTCCTAGGTTCCTTCCTTCACCAAACCATTTCTTCCAAATCTCCTTCCTATATTTACAACCTCCTGCAGTTTAAATCTGCTGTCCATTCCCGTGGTACCCGCTCCCGTCCCTCCGATCTCTATACTCCCACTCATAAAACAGCCTTCTTCGACCGTTCCTTCATCTCCCGAGCCTCCTCCTTCAGGAACTCTATCCGTCTTTCCATTCGACGCTCTCCTTCCTTACCTGTCTTTAAATCCCGCCTCTTTGCTTTTCTCCTATCCTCCCAGGAAGATGCTTCTTCAAATTTCACCACCAGGAAGACCAGATTACCTTTGTAAATTATATTGCTGTTTTTTTCTCGTGTTTATGTATTTTTCATAGTTCATATCTTTTTATAGCCCCCATTCCTTTAATATTTATTCAACTTTTTAATATTTATTCGTTTATTTAAACTCTTTAATTTTATTCCCATCCCCCTCTGAACATTGTATCATCATTGCCCCATTCCAATGAATGTACATATTTTCTTATATTTCATTTTATTATTTAAGGCTTCACATATAATATTTGTATTAGTTGCTTTTTTTTTTTTTTTTTTTTTTTTTTTTATACTTGTTTTTTCTTTATTCATATTTATATTTTTAGGTTAAATTTCTTTATTGTTTATTTTGTATTTATTTTTATTCTTATGGGACGAAGTCCCAGAATAAAGGTTTTTTTTCATTCATTCATTCATTATCGAAGGCTCCAGCAACGTCGTAGAATACTGCGAAGACATACTTCGCCTGTGAAATTCGTGCTATGTCACTTAGTTCCCGGATAGCGTCAGTCGTTGATTTCCCTTTGGTACTGCCGAATTGGTAGGGAGATTGGGTCTTGGTGATGCATTCGTCCAACCTGGTCCAACCATTATTATAACGTTGTTGCCTAATTTATTCTTGGCATTTTCAATTTCAGCGAGTATTTCGTGGGTAGTGAGAATTTTGCGTAAACGCTTACTACGTCAACTTTAATTCCAGGTAATTCCACATTTGCGACAGCGGTATACCTAGAAATAAGGTCTTGACGCACAGATACAACGCACTTTTCGTTTAGGATTACTAATACACTTTCTGGGGCGTTCTCTTTTGAGGTCCCCTTACAAGCGATAGTCCTGTAATTCTCGAGTCCAATCAATTTACCTCTTGATGTTGGCGGTTCTTGCAGTGCAGCAATGTCCACGTCATTTCTGTGTGCCATCTGTAGAAATTCGTCAAGTGCGAGATATCTTTTTCTGAGCAATTACCAGACTTGTTTTATTCCTCATCATGCTGAGTTTCAAGGATTCCATGTCCAAAGCTTTTCTGCGTGCTGGGCAGTCCTTGAATGAAGCGGAGTGATCCGCGTTCCTCTTCAGCCTGGTGCAGTTAATGCATTTCGGAGGTTTGTTTTCTAATCCTGGGCAAAGTTTGGTTTCATGTCCCTCTTCAGCACAATGCCCACAATTAAAAGTGACTGGCTTGCAGTCCTTCATTATGTGCCCAAAGCCCTGGCATTTGTTGCACCGGCTAATCTGTAGCCAGTCTTTTACCCTGCTCGAGTGCCATTCAAGAAACACCCTTCCATCCCGCAAGAGAGTTTTTCTTACGCCCTGGCTGACTTCCACAACCCAGTTCACACTTGGCTGCCCCCTCGGCCCTGTCTTGAATATTGGCATAAACTTTTCGAGTTCTTTGTCCACACTTCGGCAGTTTTGTGCCCAGAATAATTCACATATCGTGTCCCTGTCATAATATGCCGGTACGTCATATATAATCATGCATGGCAACCTTCTGGGCTTAAATGATCTGTTTGCCCCCAGCTGGTGAATTTTCTCAGAAGCCAAGATTTTTTCTCTCCCACTCCCTCTTCCTCTCCCTCTCCCTCTCCCTCTCCCCCTCCCTCTCCCTCTCCCACTCCCTCTCCCTCTCCCTCTCCCTCTCCCTCTCCCTCTCCCTCCCCCTCCCCTCCCTATATTTTTTATTAACTAAATGATCTTATTTATTTTATTTTTAAGGGTTTTATGAAATTTTTACCGATCAAATCAAAATTTCGGGGGGGGGGCTGGAGCCCCCTCAGCCCCACCCTTATATACGCCTATGTCTCTCAAACACACACACACTATCTATCTATCTATCTCTCTCTTTAAATTTTATTTTTAAAGTTATTTTTATTTTATTTGATTTTTTAAAGTCCTATATTTTATAGCATATTTTTTGTCATTTTCATCAAACCAATCAAAATAAAAGTCAGAAACTCCATAACTAAGCAATTTCGTCAGACTATGGGTACCGATTTAGGGTGCACCTACACTCGACCCGTTCCGATCCAACAGCCACCGACTGTCGGAAGAAAAGCAAACACATGCATCTCAATGGAGATGCCTACATTGGTCTCGATCCGATCCAATCCAACGGCCACAGATTTTTGGCCATTCAAACTTGTTTGTTTCTAGACCAATTTCGGACCGACAAAGCAAAATGGCGCCAACCCACATAATGTGTTTCAAAAAGGTCTACAGCCTCTAAATCTTAACCGAAATCAAAGGAAATGTTTATAACCTTCCAATGCTTAAAACCTTCTAGTTACCTTTCTTATAAATACTTTTAAAATATGACTACCCATACTTCTCTTATCTCCAACATTCAACCTAATCGTAGGTTTCTATGCTTCTTAGGTTGTATTTCTTAAATTAATCACTCATTTTCACTTCACTACGAGGTTTTTACTGAGGAGCTGTGACTAAATCGGATCAGGTCGAGACCAGTGTAGGCACTCACGTCGGCCGCTGTTGGCCGTTGTCGATCAAACGAAATCGGATTGGATCGGGACAAATAAGGGTCCAATGTAGGTGCAGCCTTGGTTGTACCCCCGATGGGGGACCGATTTAGTTCATTTTTACAAAACTTATTTCTCATTAGATACCCACGACAAATACCGAATTTTGTTACAATACAATCGAAATTACGAGCGGTATGAGCAAATTGGTAATTTTTGTCCAGAGTAACCCCCCCCCCCTTCTAATGAACCAATTTGGTTCATTTTTAAAACACATTTATTTATTGAGATGGCCACAACGAATGTCGAGTTTCGTTGTAATACAAAAAAATTGTTTGTTGTATATTATATACAAAGTTTTGTGCCGACAATACGAAAACTGGCATGTATCGCGTTAACGGACATATATATATATATATATATATATATATATAAATATATATATATATATATATATATATATATATATATATATATATATATATATATTCAAAAATGGGCGAATTTAGCTCAGGCGTAGAGTACTCGACTCTAGTTTTGGTGGACAAGAGTTCGACACTCTCACGCTCAATAAAGGTTTCATTTTCTATAGTTGTCGTTCCAGAGTTTCACATGGTCACTAGGCCCACCCAGCCTTTAATGAGAATCTAAAAAAGAAGAGACGTCAAGTGACCGGAGAATAGATCATCTCCTTAGTGTGCTGTATGCTCGGATATCACTACAATATCAACCCCACAGTGCATATTTCGGGTCTAATGTACACACACACACACACACACACACACACACACACACACACACACACACATATATATATATATATATATATATATATATATATTAGGGTGGCCCTTAGCTATAGGGAATTTTTTTGAAAGTGAAAATGTTGCTGCTCCCACCCCCCAATTCTTTTCCAATCAACAAAAAAACAAGCTGTGCAAAATTTCAGGGCAATCGGACAACTGCTCGGCGACCCGCAAATGGTTTGAAATTGAGACATAGTATACGCAGCGAATAATTCCAATAAAAAGGGATATACTGTTCTATCTTAAACATTTTCTCAAAAAACATTACGTAGATACATCAAGGCGACCCCAGAAATGATTTAAAATCATTCTGAAGCAAATATCTCAAAAGTCGAATCTAAAAACGTTTTGGAATAACATGGAAAAATGAAAAAATATGAGAATTTTACTAATGCACACTCGGGTGGCCCTTAAATATAGGGATTTTTGTTGAAAGTCAAAATTTTGCTGCTCCCATTTCCCAATTCTGTTCCAATCAACAAAAAAACTAACTGTACAAAATTTCTGGACAATCGGACAACTGCTAGGCGACCCTCAAACGCTTTGAAATTGAAACATAGTATAGGCAACGATTAATTCCGTTAATTAGTACCGTTCTCAATCCGTTACTTATTGAAATTTATGTAAATACATCCAGGCTACCCAAGAAATTGTTTAAAAGCATTCTGAATCAGATATCTCAAAAATTTAATTCTAAAAATTGCAGGGATAACATGAAAAAATTAAAAAATATTAGTTTTTTAATATTGCACACAGCTTGTATAAGACAACCGCATTTTTATTTAAAACAAAAATATCTATAGAAACAAGGCATAATGTGAACAATAAAAAAAATACAAATATTGCACATTATGTTTTTCTAAGGGAGGATTTAGTAGCAGTCGGGTATTTTTTGCGGCCCCCGGCAACGATCTGCAAATCTACTTGTTTCTCATTTTGAACTTTTGTTATTGTAATCCTGGACGAGTTTGACGCCACTTTCAGGAACGTCATTCACTCTTGTAACCTTCCCTGTTGAATGGTCCTTGTTGAGTAAATCGGTGCTGATTGAAAATCTCGTGAAGAAATGTTTTGTATCAGGAGTTACAAAAGACGGAAAATCGATTTTTGTGAAGGAAGAAAAATCATCTAGTTGGAGTACTTTCGTCTTTAGTTGATTTATTTCTTCTTCCTCTTCTTCAGCATTCTCTGCTCCAACATAACTTGAGCTATATTCGGTCTTGTTTAGAACAGGCCCGCCAGTGATTTTATACTGATATTTAGTAACTGTTACTATGTAATTTGATACCATCGATACAGAAATAAAAACACATGTTTAAATACTATTTAATTTAGTATTGTTTGTGTATTTGCGGTTATGAAAGTATTAAACTATGAATGTTTTTGATGTTTACGATTTATGCAAAGAAGAGCAACGAGCCAGGATTTTCTTTGTCGAAAGAGGAATTCTACCCAAGGAAAGATATTGTAAAAAAGGCCACATTATGATATTTTACGAAGAAAGGAAAAAATATAGATGCAACAAAAGAGAATGTCGGTTTGAATGTGGCGTGTATAAGGGTACGTTATTATATTTGATAAAATCCTTAAGGACATAGTCGAATTTTGGCCTCCAGATGTACTTGGAGGAACTGATTAAAAGTATGATAATGTTTTTGGTTATGTGTAAAAAATTTTTATTAAATAAATCATATGTTCCTTTAACCCATATTTTTTTATTTATCAATAAGTAACTGTTACTAGATAAAATCACTGGCGGGCCTGTTGTAAACAAGACCCGCTATATTTGCCTTAACCGCTGTTGGAACGTTGCCATCAAATAATGATATAAGGAAGGTCATCATCCACGGTGTCGGGAACTAAGTACTAGAGATGATTGAAAAATTTTTTTGCGGCAGCCTTACTGATTTCTGGATCAATATCCTGATAATTTATCAGTTGGTGCTCCAATTGGGTCTGATGATAGAAACCAGGGTCGAACGTACCCTCGCGCAAGTAAAATACATGTTCTACTTAAAGAATTTTTCTCGCTAAGAGATAACTGAAATTGATTTTGGAACAGGTACATTTTGAATGCATAAATCGCATTTGGGATCCACCTAGCTTGACTTACAGCTCCTGGTACACGAAACGATACTCCTTTCTTCCCGTACAAACGAGTGCGTTTTCAGGAAGCAGGAACAGACTTGATTGTTTATCTTTTTATCCAACATTAACAATAACACGATTAATTTAATTTCCATTACTAGTGTTTACATGCTCAAAATTAATTAAAAAATAAAATAACTTAAAAAAAAATTATCTGAAAAAATTACTTTCGGACGAAAATGTCAATATTTCAAGGTCATTGCGGGTCGCCTTGGAGTTGTTCGATTTAGCTACAATTTTGCACCGATAGGGGGGAGGGGAGGTAAACTTTTAAAAGGTTGAAAAATAAGGGCCACCCTAATAAATATATATACGTATACATTTATTTATTTACGTAGACTATTTCCAATGTTATGAGAACCTATGGCAAGCCTGATAAAATCTTTTCCCGGGAGTGGTGTCAGCCCAGAGGTGGAAGTCAAGAAACCCCTACCAAATACCCTCCTGTCTATATCGTCTAGTCTCTATTGTACCTCTGATCCTGATGGGGTTTAGTAGAATAACCCATCAATAGCTCCCAGGAACTAAGCCGAACCTAGACACCATATCGACCAAACCACTTCTGTGGCTATAGTGTTCTCTTCCTGGATACCACAATAGGTTCTGCATTCAAAACCTTTTAGCGTGTTTCTTCCTTCCCTATAGGAAGGATAAACTGCTTATGCTTGTGACTCGATGATACAATCTTGAAGCTAGGTATAGGCCTTATTTTCCTCTTTGCAGGCACCCATTAAAGACTGAACCTAGGGACGTTCTGGGTCTCTGTTGCCGACTTCTAGACATTACCATACTACGACATCTTTAGGTCGCGTGAGTTTCAAACTCGGCTCCGAAAATTATACGAAACTAACAACAATCACATTCCTACAAAATATTTGGTTTGACCTATGACGTAGACGTCTGTAATTTTTATCATTCTAGATAAAAGTCTGAATAACTAATGAGAGCATGTGAGAATCTCATGGCGATAACATTATAAACACATTCTCAGAGTTAGTATATTTTTCCGAGTATGGATTATAACCTTCAAATCAACACACCCCTACTAGAACATAATCACTATCCGGCTAGAACGTGAACATAATAACAATCCGACTAAAAATGAATATAATCAGAATCCGAATAGAACATGAACATAATGACGGTTTGACTAGAATATGAACATAATAACATTCCGAATAGAACATAAACATAATCATGATCCGACTAGAACATAATCATGATCAGACTAGAACACGAAAATAATCATAATCTAGAATGCAGACTTTGTAACATGCAACTAACAATCAAACACGCGCGCTAGATTCATAAGCGGGACATGGTGGGTTCGATCCCCGCCGTCGCACAGTAGGTCTCCCGTGGTCTAGTGGCTAGCGCGCTATATTCATAAGCGGGAGATGGTGGGTTCGATCCCCGCCGTCGCACAGAGGGTCTCCCGTGGTCAAGTGGCTAGCGCGCTATATTCATAAGCGGGAGATGGTGGGTTCGATCCCCGCCGTCGCACAGTAGGTCTCCCGTGGTCTAGTGGCTAGCGCGCTATATTCATAAGCGGGAGATGGTGGGTTCGATCCCCGCCGTCGCACAGAGGGTCTCCCGTGGTCTAGTGGCTAGCGCGCTAGATTCATAAGCGGGAGATGGTGGGTTCGATCCCCACCGTCGCACAGTAGGTCTCCCGTGGTCTAGTGGCTAGCGCGCTATATTCATAAGCGGGAGATGGTGGGTTCGATCCCCACCGTCGCACAGTGGGTCTCCCGTGGTCTAGTGGCTAGCGCGCTATATTCATAAGCGGGAGATGGTGGGTTCGATCCCCGCCGTCGCACAGTGGGTCTCCCGTGGTCTAGTGGCTAGCGCGCTAGATTCATAAGCGGGAGATGGTGGGTTCGATCCCCGCCGTCGCACAGTGGGACAGAATCCCGATTTCGTGGCCAAAAATCTCAAATTAGCTGTACCAGGGTTTTCGAGGTTGCTGATTACGAATCTGAGATCAGATACTCAAAATTCAAAATGGCGGATCCAAAATGTCGGCATAAACTGTTTTTACGTTGAAAATATGAAGTGAAATCTCATCTAATTTTGTTTTTGAAGTGATTGCTTACGATTCAAGAGTTAAATTACAGCAAAAACATCAGTAAAAGTATTGTAAAATTAATATTATTAAAAAATGCATTTATTATGGAGTAACTTGATATAGGTAAAGTGGTAAATTCACAAACTTTTCTTGGATTCTATTTGCTGCTGTCCATTTCGATTGAAAATTTCTAAATAACAGTCCTGATGACTTTTCATCCTCGTCTACTTGCATCATATGTCCGGTGTTTTTGAAAATTGCATCTTTCAAAACGTCAATGACGAATTTCTGTTTATGTTTTATACTGTCTTTCACCATAAGGAAAACATCTTTTCTTGACAATTCCAGATTTGAAGATTCACAAGGCTCTGTAAAATACGCGTCGGCAGGAGTTTTCTCATCTCAGGGCTCGCTGAGAAAATTCCTGGCTTCACCCTGGATGTCGGCGAAAATGGCAAAGAATTATGTCGATGCGCCGTAAAAAAAAAAAAAAAAAAAAAAAAAAAAAAAAAAAAAAAAAAAAAAAAAAAAAAAAAAAAAAACACTTCCTACAGACTGCAAGGACAGCGCACTACTTGGACATTCCACATGATATGCAGCACTTACTCACTCAAGGTAGCTAACACTTGGACAAAATATTAGAACGTTTACGTAATAAAAATATATACAAAAAAACTATAAAATAGAACTCTTGAATACATGTAAATATTGTTTTTGAGAAAAATAACTACAATATTCTATAAGTTTGATTTGGTATGAAATGATTGAATGTTCGCCCCAATATCAATAAACATTATACTTTGGTTATGTAGTTTCTTTTCTTTTTTTTTTTTTTACGGCGCATCTACATCTAGGTCATTAGCGCCGACATCCAGGGTGCAGCGAGGAATTTTACCAGCGAGCCGTGGGATGATAAAATTCCTGCCGGAGGTTGGGAATCGAACCCACCATCTCCCGCTTATGAATCCAAGGCGCTAGCCATTAGACCACGGGAGACCCCTTTGGTTATGTAGTAGCGTTAATTTTGATGATACATTATTTAGCGAAATAAATAAACTACTTATCTGCCGTGACGAAGCACGGGTATTCAGCTAGTTATTTATAAATTGAAGAATATTAGTTTGATTTTGGAACAAAGTAGCATTACCCCTTTAACTAGTATATAGAATACATTATACGCTAAGAGTATGCGGAGAAGTCCCTTTGCAGGGGGGAGTGGGAGAGAACTTAAAATATCGATTCTACTTGGTGTATGCCCGACCGTCCGTATACCTTATCTATACACCCCCCCCCTCTTATCAACTGATTTAAATATTTAGTCAGTATATCACCCCCCCATCTAAAAATAGCACATTCAGTTAGGCTGCAGAGATTATTAAAATAACGAGAGAAATTTTGGCATTTCGCTGAATGATTTTTGCACTACTGTAATATATATATATATGGTGGAACCACCTCCCAAGCAAGATGTATCGGGATATACAGGATGGTTCCAAAGTAGTGTTGACATGGATATGTCTGAGCAACCTCTATCCTGTTCCACTTCCGCTTCAATCTACAGGATTTCCGATCACATGAATGTCAATTTCGGTTACTTCCGGTCGACTCATGTCCAGATTCATCCGGAAACTGTCCAGGAGTAATTTTGGTGACCCGAATCCCATTTTGAGAACCAGGAAGTGAAACCGGAAGTGGTTTAAAGTTGCCCAGATTTACCCAGAAACGGCCCACGGGTAATTTAGGTTACCCAGAACTCATTTGGAGAACCCGGAAGTGAAACCGGAAGTGGTCAAAAGCTGCTCAAATTCGCCCGGAAATGCCCCAGGGATTCTCAGTATGGCTTGAGGGTCACCCAAATTATCCCTGAACTATCTGGGCAACTTTTGACCACTTCCTGTTTCACTTCCGGGTTCTCAAAATGGCTTCCGGGTCACCAAAATTACTCCTGGACAGTTTCCAGGTGAATCTGGACAACTTTAGGCCACTTCCGGTTTCACTTCCGGGTTCATAATGTGGCTTCCGGGTCACCAAAATTACTCCTGGACAGTTTCCGGATGAATCTGGACAACTTTTGACCACTTCCGCTTTCACTTCCGGGTTCTCAAAATGGCTTCCGGATCACCAAAATTACTCCTGGACAGTTTCCGGAGGAATCTGGACAACTTCGGGCCACTTCCGGTTTCACTACAGGTTGCTTACAATTACTTCCGGGTCACCTCCGGTCAATCATGAGTGCCTGGAAGGCCCTGGGGTACTTCCGGAAACGACCCAGAGATGAATATAGGACCGGAAGTAACCTAGATTAAGGAGTGTCAGAGGGTGCCATTGTCTGTGAGTGACCAGAAGTAAGCCAGATCGAACAGGAGTTACCCAGTGATAGGCATGAGTCGACCGGAAGTAACCGAAATTGACATTCATGTGACCGGAAATCCTGTAGATTGAAGCGGAAGTGGAACAGGAGTGAGGTTGCTCAGAGCTGACCGGAAGTGAACTTTGAGGTGACAAAATGTTGTAACTATAGCTTAAGCTATTAGCAATTACGATATTTCATAAATAGATTAGCGCTAGCTTTCTACAGTTTCGCTAAATTAGCGGAGAGGTATCAGCTTTTATCGCGCGATAACGTTTTCCCAACTCTTATTGTGACTAACCCACGTGGTTACCGTACTATCGAAACTTTCAAATTATCATACATAGGTTATGATGTAAAATCAATGGAGATTAAATCTGTAAATATGCAGACATTATTGACCTACAACATTTATTTGAAGCTTTTCCCTCTAACTGCACGCGTTGAAAATTGTCCAGGATCTGGAGTCTGAAAAAAAGTGGTTTTAACAGGGTTTTATTTTGCTCACAATCAAATTTCCTACAAATACCTTGAAGATTAAACATTACTTTGGGGCCAACCTGTATTTGGGGATTTGTTAAATCGATTAATTGTTTCGAATCCTATGAATGATAAAGATTAGGTAGAAAAGCGATACGCTGCTAACAATACCCTGTTTTTGATGCTTTTAATAGGGGATTTACTAAGATTATTGCTGGGTATTATTGGCTCCAATTGAACCTCCCCTGTTTTGGACTGGGGGTCACCAGAAACCCCCTCATCAGCCATTCCTCTCTCCATCCTGAACTAATCCACGCCTACGCTGCTATCTGGCGGCATTATTCAGAATTTAGCAGTTAATCGGGTTAATTCTACCCGAATTGGGGGGGGGGGGGGGCTCCGAATATTCAATGGCTTCCCATTCCAGTATAATCTCATTAAGCAGCTGATATTTACCTACAATGCCACCCTTTATGGAGAAATTGGATCTTATCTAACAATTATAGAACTTACCTAATGGCGACACACAGGAACTGCGTCATCTTAGCGCGATTCCGTTTATATCCCTATTCCCATTTATAAAAGAATACAACCATTTTTTGTTAGGTTTTGATCTTTTGTGAAAAAAATAAAATAAAATATCAAACAGAAGTATGACATTAGGGTGCACAGAGAAGAAGACTCAAGAAGGCTCTGGCTCTTGCTGATGATAAGGCGGAACCTGGGACCTCTGGAGGAAAGCGCATGAACGAAGAAGGTTCTAACACTCCCTCACCTGTGGTAAAGAAGAGGCAGAAGATGATGATAAGACCGGTGAGCTATGCCGGAATTGCGTCAGACTTCAAGCTGGCACTTATCCCGAAGGAGTACCCCGAGAGTGGTTTTACCATGGATCACTACAGGGCACTGAACGATGCAGTAATCAAACGGATGGATGATTACTACAGAGATAATGAGACCAGCATCGAGATTGAGATCGATGGGATCTACATGGACGGTGGAGCCATTGTAGTGAACAGTCTTGATAGTGAATCAAAGGAATGGCTCAAAAAGTACATGCCTGGGGTGGACCTAGGTGAATACAAGATCAGAACGGCAGAATTGTGCGAACTGACACCGATGGTACGAGCTGGTATGTTTGTGCCTGGATGAAAGGTTGACAGCCAAGATCTATTGAGGAGGATTGGCTGCCAGAACAAGTGCAATACCAAGAGCTGGATTGTTCTGGATCAGCAGAAGAGGGAAACGGGACACTTCGTCACGGTGAAGCTGCCAGAGTACGACTTGGGCGCAATTCAGGAGAGGAGGAACGGACGTCTTGGATACGGTGTATTCAAAATCGTGCTGCAGCCCCTGCTGAAGAAAAAGAAAGAGATGGACACGGCCATGGAGGAAGACACCCCAGCCGCTCAGGACGGGGAGAAGGAAGCAGAGGAGAGTAAGCCGCCGGTAGTGGAGCCGAAGTCTTCAGTGGAAGTGTGTCTGGACGGTAGGGCGGAAAGCTGTGGGCAACGGGAGGTTTCTAGGCTGGAGGTTGTGGGTCCTTGTGGCCCCTCCCCCGCAGAGCCTGGAAGCGAGCCTCTCCGAACCTCTAGTGGGAAGCCCACTGTGTCGGAGACCTTACGCTGATGACGATAAGGCTACTGCAGGTCTATCTGCACCACTGCAAAGCGGCTACTGGTTTGCTTGAGCAGTATGCACGAGGTAAGGGTTTAGATCTTATCCTTATACAAGAACCATATGTTTTTAAAGGACAGGTACGGGGTTTGGGATGGAAAGGCTACAGTAATATTTCAGGGCACGAGCCGAATCCCAGGGCCTGTATTGTGTTCAAAAATGGACTTAATGTTTTTCCTCTATGGCAATTCTGTTACAGAGACCTGTGTGTAGCAAGCATTACTGCCCGTCTGGGAGGTGTGCTGAGAGAAGTGGTGGTGGCCTCGGCCTACCTCCCATACGAGCAGTGCAATCCACCTGGAGAGAGAATGCGGAGCGCCGTGGAACACTGTAGGAGGAGAGGACTGCAGTGTCTGGTAGGATGCGACGCAAATGCACACCACACAATCTGGGGAAGTACTAATTGTAATCCTAGAGGTGAGTTACTATTAGAATATATTATGAATAATGACTTGCACGTTGTCAATAAAGGTAATGAGCCAACCTTCGTAATTAAGAATAGGAGGGAAGTCATTGATATTACCCTTGCTACTAGGTGGTTAACAACGGTGATCAGGAACTGGAGGGTAGAGGAGGAAGTTTCGGGTTCAGATCACAGGTACATTACATATAGGTTAGATGGGGAAGGGCCTGTAGCTCTTATCCTAAGAAATCAAAGGTACACTGACTGGGATCGGTATAGGGAAATTCTAGGATGGATAGCTGTACACAGAGGGTTAACACTTGTCTTGAACTAGAGGTTATGAACAATTTTCTCACGGAAGCTGTTATCAAGGCGAATGAAGATAGCTGTGTTGGGAAGGTTCAGAACAATAACAGTAATTCCACATGGTGGAACAAAGACCTATCACAGCTCCGGAGGGAGACGAGAAGACTCTTTAATAAGGCTAAAAGGAAGGGGTCCTGGGAGGAGTACAGGAAGAAAATGGCACAGTACACCGCTGCCGTGAGGAAAGCGAAGAGAGAGGCTTGGAGGAAATTCTGCTCTGAGGTGGGATGTATAGCGGAATACTCAAGACTCCACAAGATACTCGCGAAAAGTCCTACGAAAAATATGGGGACTGTGAAGAAAGAAGAGGGTTTCACGGAGTCAGCCGAGGAATCCCTGGACTACATACTTGCAACACACTTTCCTGACAGCGAGCTGGTTAATCCGGATGACAATGATTGTCCAGTCAGGAGAGGTAAACCGGAGGTAAGGAGACGTGGAAAGGAGGTAGTGAGAGCGGCTCACGTCAGATGGGCCATCAGGACCTTCAGTCCATACAAATCACCGGGAATAGATGGGATCTATCCTGCCTTTTTCCAACAAGGGATGGAGATACTCTTACCAGCACTCATTACGCTCTTCAGAAGTAGTCTTGTACTAGGCTACATACCACGGAACTGGAGAGTAGCCAGACTGTGCTTTATCCCCAAACCAGGAAGAGCGTCACACCTGTATGCAAAGGACTACAGGCCGATATGTCTATCATCTTTCTTACTTAAAACACTAGAGAAGATCATAGAAAGACACATCAGGGATTCTGCGTTAAGACATAATCCTCTTGACAAGCAACAGTACGCATATCAGACAGGCAAATCGTGCGAATTAGCACTACATGATCTGGTGTGCAAGCTGGAGAGGACTGTACAGTGCAAGGAGACAGCACTATGTGCATTTCTAGACGTGGAGGGAGCTTTTGATAAAACTCCCATCGCGGCGGTAAGAGACGCCATGATCAGCAGGAAAGTAGAGGAATTCATAACAGACTGGACGGTAACCCTTTTGAGAGATCGTACCATAAGGCTGTTAGAGGGAACTTACTGCAAACACATTAAACCAAGGACAGGCTGCCCCCAGGGGGGAGTCTTATCACCTCTGTTGTGGTGTATGGTGGTAGATACACTGCTGACAAGACTCAAGGATCAGGGATTTAACGTACAGGCTTATGCTGATGACCTGGTGATTACAGTGGCGGGGAAGGTACTACCTACTCTAGCTGAACTGCTCGATGCAGCACTACGCGAATGGTGCAGGGATAAACATCTTAAGATCAACCCGCAGAAG
This sequence comes from Gonocerus acuteangulatus, assembly GCA_946811695.1. Taxonomy (NCBI): domain Eukaryota; kingdom Metazoa; phylum Arthropoda; class Insecta; order Hemiptera; family Coreidae; genus Gonocerus; species Gonocerus acuteangulatus. The sequence goes on along the minus strand of OX328127.1, from coordinate 9,863,651 downwards.
ATCACACTGGTACCCTTCACAACAAGAAGGAAAGAGGAGGGACTAGGTACACCGAGGCTTGCAGGCAGCAATTTAAGTTATTCCAGTACAGTAAAATACTTAGGAGTCACTTTGGACTCGAAACTTAACTGGAAGGAGCACATCCACAACACAGCCAATAAGGCCACACGGACCCTGTGGGCATGTAGGAGAGTTGTTGGGAACAACTGGGGCATTACCCCCAAGGCTATGCATTGGATCTACACTGCGATTGTGAGACCGATAATTACGTATGGAGCAATAGTGTGGTGGCATCGCTGCGACACAATAAGAGAATACACATCACTACAATCAATAAGAGAATACTAGGCTCTCCGCAAAGGATGGCTTGCCTGATGATTACAGGCGCAATGGGCTCCACCCCCACGGGGGCTATGGAGATCCTGCTTAACCTAAGGCCAATAGAGATTTTTATTGAAGACGGCTAGACATACGGCATATAGGTTCAGTATATTGGGACAGAAACCATGTCCAACGTTTAGTGCACACTGTGATATTATCCGGAGGAATCTGCAGGAACCAATTCTCTGCATGCTTTCGGACTACCAAGACCAGATAACCTTCAGCTCAAATTTTGTTACAATAATCAAAACAAGAGAGGAGGCGATGGGACATAAAATGATACAAAGCCGGGTAGACAGCTATGGATTTACCGACGGCTCGAAAACTGAACTAGGTACAGGAGCAGGGGTGTGGATTCAGGATACCACACACAGTCTCAACATACCACTTGGCAATTATGCTACAGTGTTTCAAGCTGAGGTATTGGCCATTAATATGTGTGCGGACATCATGAACAGCGGAAGCCCTAGAGACAAACGCTTTACTTACTTTACTTACTTGGACAGCCAAGCCGCTATAAGGGCATTAGCTGCAAACAGAATAAAATCTAAGGTCGTACAGGAGAGTAAGGATAGCCTGAATAATCTAGGCTGGAAAAACGGGGTCAAACTAGAGTGGGTACCAGGGCACTCTGGCATACCTGGGAATGAGAAGGCTGATGAATTGGCTAACATAGGAGCATCCATGACACCTCTCTCACCAGAGCCAATATGTGGAATTGCACCGGCTGTTGCCAGATTGAGCATCCGTAGGTGGGCTGAAGCTGAACACAAGAGGAAATGGAGCAGAAGTGCTACCCAGAGACAGGCGAAGCAATTTATGGTCTTTGCGGATAAGAAAAGAACGGATTCACTGCTTAATCTATGTATAAGCAAGGTGAAACTACTGACGGCCCTACTTACAGGGCACTGCAAACTACGGAGACACCTCTACTCCATGGGACTCTCCAATACAACATGGTGCAGATTGTGCTCTGAGGACGACGAGACCCCATACCATATTGTATGCAGATGCACGACGCTGGCAGCCAAGAGGTATTTGCACTTCGGGACGGCGATAATTGATGATCCAAGGAGGATACCGGAGCTGAACATCACAACTTTAAGGAAGTTCATCTCTGATACGGGTCTGGCATTGTAACAGAACGACACGTCGGGTGGCACAATAGGTCTTGTAGGCCTCGGTGCGGTTCCTCGGTTAGCCGGGCACCTTGTTTTCTAAAATCTAAAATGACATTAGGGGCCACTACAGGAAACTGATTGTATCCTAAGCGGTTTCTCTTTCTCAACGTTTGCTCTTGGAAAAAATATAACCAAAACGCTTCTCATTTTCTTACTTTGTTTTACTAAAATACTCATTTTACTGTTAAATGCAATTAAAAAATATTTATAAATAAATAAAGTCCGTCACGCAGGAGCTGCATAACTAAGAACTTTCCTCAGAATTTGGGTAGTGTAGATTGCTTTCCAGAACAATTTGCTTAAAATATCCTCCATAAATAAAATAAAAACATGAATAGTTCTCTTTTAAATTTGTAATGAGTAACTGATCAATTAATAATTTGCTTCCAGAGTTATGTTTACACATGGTACCTATTACACTACGTAATAAATACAAAAAACCTCATATTATCGTATTTTGATCTAACGCAGGAACAGGATACAGTCACTCTAGTGGTAGAAAGCGCTCCTTGCGGCGGCTTTGTGAACCTACGTCGGACGGGCTTTTCTATTGAAATATATTACAAATTAAACCCCCGCTTTCCGATTGACCGATTCAGCTCATTTTTACAACACTTCTTTCTCATGAGTTACCCACGACGTATACCGCGTTTCGTTACAATACAGCAGAAACTACGACCGGTATGAGTATATTAAGAATTTGGGTCAAGAGTAAACCCCCCCTTCTAATGAACCGATTTAGTTTATTTTTACAACACATATTAACCAGTAGATTACCACTTCGAATACAGAGTTTCGTCGAAATATACCAAAAATCACGGCTGGTAGTGGCGAATTGGTATTGTGGGTCCGGAGTAAACCCCCCCTCCTAATGAACCGATTTAGTTTATTTTTACAACAGTTATTTACCTGTGGATTACCACTAAGAATACCGAGTTTCATCGAAATATACCAAAAATCGCGGCTGGTAGTGGCGAATTGGTATTGTGGGTCCGGAGTAAACCCCCCCCCCCTTCTAATGAACCGATTTAGTTCATTTTTATATCTCACTTTTCTCTCTATATTACCACTACGAATACCAAGTTTCGTTGAAATATAACAAATATTACGGCTGACATAGTCAAATTAGTGTTTTGGGTTCGGGGTAAACCCCCCCCTTCCGGTGGACCGACTTTGGTGGTTAACGAACTCGTTCAATCGTTTGCTAATTGAATGCTATATACCAAGTTTCGTGACGAAAAAACAAAAACTCTGGCCGCTATCGTGTTAACAGACATATATATATATATATATATATATATATATATATATATATATATATATATATATATATATATAGATATATATAAATTTTAACGGGGGTCATTTTCGGTGTCTACTAGGTAGGATCGATAAAGATTCGAAGAAATTTTTCAAAAATTCCGTCATGAGTCCAACCTCAATAGCTACTTTCCTTCGGAGGAAAGTGCTAAAACAACCAATTAAAAAGTGTTGCTCCGATTGACATCGAAAAATACTTCAAAACCAATTTGTAGAGAATTTAGTAAGCTTTCGAATGATCTTTTTCCTGATACTCAGATTTCCCAACTGTTTTCGAGATATTTTACAAAACATACCAAGATCCAAAATCTTCTAATGTCAATAAATTTTTTTTTTCGAATACTTCATTCACTCCAAATGTAGCAAAGATCTTAGTTTAGATTAATTTTAAACATGTCGAAAATATTTCAATTGATCCTACGATTCTAAGCACCCAAACCGAAATGTATTTTGAAAAACTATGTTATCCACTCTTTCCAAATACGGTTACAGATCTCACCTTGAAGATGGTTGCATTCGTTTTCTTACGTTAAAGAAGCTATAAAAAGAATACCTGCAAGCTTTTTAACGCGAAAACTTAGACGCTATGATTTTTTGCACGAGTTTTGCCCCAAAAAACACGTTCCGGTGACCTTGAAAATGGTTCCACCTTTACTTACTTAAAAAACGTACACCTGGAAGGCTAATACCACAAAAACGTCAGCGTTACGATTTTTTTTCGTACAAATTGTGCCCAAAAAACAATGTTCCGGTGGACAGAACATGTTCCAGTTTCTGCAAGAGCCAGTAGAGAGCGAACAGAAAAATATATTCATAAATAAATATATATATATATATATATATATATATATATATATATATATATATATATATATATATATATATATATAAACACGCATATTTAAGCCAATGTTATTTTCGTGATCTATGGGTTCTGCGACACTAAATTTTCTAGTCGGTACTTCCGGATCGTGTCATGAGGTCAACCTTATAAGCGGGTTTCCTCCCTGTGGATAAATAAATAAAAAATAAAACAAAATATATACCTTTTTTATGTGTGTTTTTCTTTCTTTTTTTACGGACATTTGAATCTGGTTCTTATTTCTATGCAATTTTTTAATAACAATAATTTTTTCCAAAGCAAGATTCTAACAAATACCACTCTAGTAACACAACTCTATCTCAAACAGACAATAAAGAAAACACATCCTAACATTAAACTTGCACAATTTAATTATACTCTAAGGGCGGAGATAACCAAGCAGTTTTCTGCCCTTAAACCACCAACCCAACCCAACCAAACCCTCCCTAAGGAGGGAGCGTAAAAACACGCTAAGTAATGTTAGAGTTCCGTAAATAACGAATAACGATTGTATTCAAAACGATTGTTTAAAGTAAAATCAATGAATGTAATAATATATGAAACATTGTATTTGCAAAGCATACGTCATGTTTACTTTGATGGGGGCTTTTAGCTGGCTATGTTGGTATTGATTTAGGACTAAGCAGGTCACCACAGGGCAGGTCTTCTGATCCAATTTCTATTTTTATATACCATTAAATGTCTCGACAGGACTGTACTTCTTAAATTGTTGAGTAGCTCTAACCGGTCTATGAATAGGACAAAATAGTATAGTTGGCGAATTCGGAAAATCGCTTTAGATCACTGGGTTATATGTGATTTGGATGCATAATATCAGTAGAGACAGAACAGTCTCAAAATGTAGAGCATTTAAAATAATTTTATCTATATATATAAAAATCACGTGTCTGTCTGTTTTTCGGTTTGTTGGTTCCTTATACAAATCCATACCGTTCGTCCGATTTTGACAAAACTCGGTACACATGTAGATCTTAATCTGGGGAGAGTCGTAGGCTAAGTCAAAAACGTCTACCAGCTGGCTGTCTGTATGTTTGTCCCTTATACAAATCCACACCGTTCGTCCGATTTTGACTAAACTCGGTACACATGTAGATCTTAATCTGGGGAGAGTCGTAGGCTAAGTCAAAAACGTCTACCAGCTGTCTGTCTGTATGTTTGGTCTTTATACAAACCCACACAGTTTGACGGATTTTGATCAAACTGGGCACACAGGTTGGTCTTGATCAGGGGATTGTCATAGGCCAGGTCAAAAACGTCTACCAGCTGTCTGTCTGTATATTTGGCCTTTATACAAACCCACACAGTTTGACGGATTTTGATCAAACTGGGCACACAGGTTGGTCTTGATCAGAGGATTGTCATAGGCCAGGTCAAAAACGTCTACCAGCTGCTGTCTGTATGTTGTTGTTTCTTTTTATAAAAATCCACACCGTTAGACCGATTTTTACCAAACTTGGCATACATGTATGTCTTGATAAGGGGGGGTGTTATAGGTTATGTCAAAGTCGTCTAGGACTCAGAGTTGGGAGGTCACGGGTTCGAAACAGTTACAGATTCGTGTTATTAGATTTTAATAATACTTATTTGGTTTCTAATTTATTTAGGCTTTTCTATATGCAGAAAGTAGGTGTAGCATGGCACGCCGGGTAACAGCTAGTAGGTGTAGCATGGCACGCTGGGTAACAGCTAGTAGGTGTAGCATGGCACGCCGGGTAACAGCTAGTAGGTGTAGCATGGCACGCCGGGTAACAGCTAGTAGGTGTAGCATGGCACGCCGGGTAACAGCTAGTAGGTGTAGCATGGCACGCCGGGTAACAGCTAGTAGGTGTAGCATGGCACGCCGGGTAACAGCTAGTAGGTGTAGCATGGCACGCCGGGTAACAGCTAGTAATCGATATAATTCTTGCAGCGAACACACAACACAGCAATATTGAAATCTGATGTAAATTTATTATTAATAGGCCCACTGGCGTAATTATTTTTTATTAACACGATTCCTCCCTCCCTCCCTCCATAGGAGGGAAACCCGCTTACAAGGTTGACCTAATGACGCAATCCGGAAGTGCCGACTAGGCAATTTAATGTTTCAGAACCCATAAATAACAAAAAGAATGGTGGTTTGAATGTCTATTTGTATGAGTATATTTTTGTCTTGGCCCTCTCAGGCGCTCAAAAATGGTCCGATTTTGATGAAGTTTAGACAAAAATCTTTCATCTAATTTCAAAGGTCAAATTCGTTAGTGCTAACGTTTTTGAGTTAATATGCTTAAAGACACTCTTTTTATATAGTCGATACAATTACAAACTAACGAATATGAAAATCACCACTTTCAAGAGTGAAAATACTTTTATTTATTACTTTGGCTTTGGGCAATCGAATAGTCGGCAGATTCAACCTTTTGGCAGTGGTTACATCCTCCTTTCACTGTGTGAACTTAGATTCGAGAGTTTGCCGTCCATCAGTCCAACAGCAATCAGTAAAGATTTAAAATGAAAAATGCTATAACGATTACTAAATGAAGGGTATTAATTAATAATACCAAACAGGTGAAGAATAACCCTTTATTTTTCAAACTTTCCATTTATTCCTCCATCACAACGTTTCGGACACACAGGTCCATCCTCAGGCAATCTACAATAGTATATTAATTTCAGATATTACATCCTCCAAAACCATTTACTAAATTTTATTGTCATAATTATAAACTCACCATGTCCTGTTCATTACTCTAGTTACACTAAAACAGTCATGCAATAAATAAACATGATTCCTGTAAGGAACCAAGTCAAATTACACCTACATCAATTAAACACTCATTATCACAGCCATATTAGACTTTATCAAGCTTCCTAGCCCTATTATATTTGGTATAACTAAAAATTAAATTAAAACATTAAAATTCAATTAGTCAAAATATATAATAAATTATGTATGACATATCACAGACAAATTGTGTAATCTCTACTTAACATTTGTTTTATTACCATATTTAATATACAATACACTGAGGTATGTAACCCAAATATTTAAACTGTGAAAGTAATCTGTTACACTGTCATCAATTGGTATTATGAAAAATGCGTTTTTTCATATTCGAGACTTTGCATTTGTATCGAGGATATGTCCTCTAAAGCAGCGAAACGAATGAGCCCATTTTCAAGGTGATATTTGTAACCGTTTCAAGAAAAGTGGGTAAAGATAGTTTTCCTAAACTAATTTTCGGGTTGGGTACTTAGAATCGTTGGATTCAATTGAAATATTTTGTGCAAGTTTGAAATTCATCTAAACTAAGATATTTTAATTTTGGTTACTTTTGGAGTTAAGGAAGGATTATAATAAAATATTTTATTAAGAGACATGAAAAGTTTTGGGAACTTCTTATATTATCCTTAATATCTCGAAAACAGTTGGGAAATCGTGTCAAGTGGATGGAAACTATTCGAAAGCTTACTAAATTCTCTATAAAAAAGGTTCAAAAGAAGTTTATTTCTATTCTGAACTTCTCAAATGACACTAAGGATATGGACGGAACCGCACTAAGATGAAGCAGTTCCTGCGAGTCGGACTTTTTAAAATATACTTTGACCTTATTTACACCTAATTGTTTTTGTTTTTTTTTATTATACAATTTCACCATTCTATTAGCAATTTAACGTACAACTTGTGGCAGGTTCCTTAATTTCACAGATTAATCGTATCAATCAAACAGACTATATATTACACCAATTTTTTTATTTTTTATTGTTTTTTTTTTATCCTCTGGTGCCTTGTTATGAGATGTTCATAATTTCCACTTCTCCTTGAATGAGACGCGTGACCGAGTTCCCAGAACAAACATGACTACAATTATCATAAAATTCCACAAGAGAATGATGGAGTATTCCCGCGAGAATGTGGACACCCCCCTTCCCCCTTGACCTGGATTCCTTATCTAAAAGGAGGACGACAGAGTTAAACCTTTATCAGCCTCCGTACTATTATCAGTAACAACACCGAATTGCTCTTCGTTCTACTTTAAATTGTGGCTTTTTCTTTACTATTTGTTTACTTAGGCCATTTCTATGCTCATTTGTTTGATTTTAGCGCGGTTTCTCCCTCCCTCCATAAGGACGAACCCCGCTTATAAGGTTGAACTCATGATGCAATCCGGAAGTGCCAACTAGAAAATTTTGCGGTTCAGAACCCCTAGAGACCAAAAATAACGGTGGTTCAAATTTATATATATATATATATATATATATATATATATATATATATATATTTATATATATATATATATATATATGTATATATGTTTGATGTTTATTTTTCGTCGCTGGGATGATATTTTTGGATGGAACGGCATTTTTCTCCAGCGGTGGTACTCCTCCTCACTTCTTCCTGGAATATTTCGATGGGTTCATCTCCATCTTCGTCAGCCAGATCATTGTTGTTTCTTCCTCGGTGGTTGCCGAGGGAAATGTCGAAATATATCTACTATATATTTGTCAAATACCACTCACTCACTCACTCACTCACTCACTCACTCACTGACCTATCATCGCCCAGCCCAAACCACTCAACAGAAAATTTTGAAATTTTGTATGGCCTTATATAACGTAGGCACTCGCTAAGAAAGGATTTTTTGATATTCGAATTTTTAAGTATTTTTAGAGGGGTTTAAAGTTTTAGCTGGTTAGAGCACTCGACACAAACATTTGAAATTTTGCCAGGAGAATCCGTTTAGAATGTAAACACTCGCTAAAAAAGTTTTTTTTTTTTATACATTCGAATGTTTAAGAACATTTAGTGGGTGGGGGTTGAAGTATTAAGAAGTTTCTCATCGGCTCAAAAAAGGTCCGATTTTCATAACATTTGGTACAAAAATCTTTCTTCCATTTAAAAGGTCAAGTTCATTAATCAGCTAAATCCGTTTACTGGAACATGGTTTTTGGAGCAAAATTTGCGCGAATAAATCGGAACGCTTACATTTTCGGGTCCATATGCTTGCAGGTACCCGTTATATAGGTTCCTTGGCGTAGGAAAACGAATGAAACCATTTTTAAATCGATTAATGTAACCGTTTACAAGAAAAATTGGTAAAATACTTTTCCAAGCTAATTTTCTGTTTGGGTATTCAGAAACGATGATTGGTTCACTTGAAACTTGTACCAGGTATTTGACATTCATCTAATCTAAGATAATTAAAATTTGGTATCGTTTGGAGTTAAGAAGTATATGGAAAAAATGTATTAATGGTGATACAAAGTTTTCGGATCTCAGAATATTTTCTAAAATATCTCGAAAACTGTTGGGAAATTGTAGTAAGTGGAATGCGGCTATTCGAAAGATTACTAAATTCTGTACAAAAAAGGTTCTGTTGTAATTCTCGGTGGGGCGATGTCAATCGAAGAGATAAGTGCTGAAAACTTAAAAGTTGTTAGTTTTATTCTTTTCAACGTGTATTTGTCTCTGTTTACCTAACTTTACACTCCAACGGGAACAAGCACGGTTACCACCAAACATGGTGTTTCCTGGGTAACTCTAAAGCCCATGCAATAATAAGCTGTAAAAAAATCATGTTGCAGCGTTAATTTTGATCATACCTTATTTAACGCAATATATAAAAACTACTTATCGGCCGTGGTGAAGCATGGGTAGTCAGCTAGTATATATATATATATATATATATATATATATATATATATATATATATATATACATATATTTGTCTGTTCGCTCACTGGACGCCTCAAAAATGGTCCGATTTTGTTGAAATTTGGTACATAAATCTTTCGTCTAATTTGAAAGGTCTTGTTCGTTAACCAGCAGAATCCGCTCACTGAAACATGTTTTCTGAAGCGAAATTCACGCGAAAAAATCTTTGTGCTTACTCCAGATGCTTACAAGTACTCGTTTTATAGGCTTATTGGCCTAGGAAAACGAATGAAACCATTTTTAAGGTGATAGCTTTAATCTTTTTCGAGAAAAGTGGCAAAATAGTTGTCCATTCTATTTCAGTCATTCCAAATGAGACTAGGGATAAGAACAGAACCGCGCAAAGATGATGCAGTTCCTGCGAGTCGGACGTTTTTAGGGAAGCTATGAAACTTGAGGAATAGTCAAACAGAACTAACCAGGGTCTAATCTTTCACCGAAGGGGCGAAATTCGCCTGCTGGAAAACAGTTTTATCGGTAAAAATAGTTGAGAATCAAATCTTCTTAAAGGAAATCATTTTAATCAGGCTAAAGATATTTAGGAAGTAAATAAAAACAAGTTATTTATTCCTTGTAATAAATTGTATATTTGTTGCAAATACATTACTCTTTTACATCAATATTCTGCTCAATGTCTCTTTTAATTTTTTGCAAAAATGTCACACTAAAATCAATTTAAGATCAAGTTAGTTCTGGTACAGTTTCTGATACCCTCAGACCCCAGGGACAATCCTTGTCTGCCCACAACCCCGTTTTTTGAAAAAACGCGTACGGTTTAGATGTTATAAACAATATTAATTGTTTTGTTATTTAAGTCAATGACTAAGACATAGTATATCCTTAAAAATAATAAATTAAGAAAATAATTTTCTCTGTCAGTTTGATAATACGAACTATGTATTTATTTACGGAGATCCACAAGAGGAAGGCCGTTTGGTCAAAAAGTTAGTGAAATTGTATCATAAAAAAAAAACAATTAGGTGTAAATAAGGTTTTCAAAATATATTTAAAAAAGTACGACTCGCAGAACTGCATCATCTTAGCCCGGATACGTTTATATCCTTAGTGTCATTTGAAAACATTAGAATAGAAATAAACTTCTTCAGAACCTTTTTTGTAGAGAATTTAGTAAGCTTTCGAATAGTCTCTATCCACTTAACACGATTTCCCAACTGTTTTCGAGATATTAAAGAAAATATGCGAAGTTCCCAATACTTTTCATGTCTCTTAATAAAATATTTTATTCTAATCCTTCCTTAACTCCAAACGTAACCAAAATTTAAACATCTTTATTTCAATGAATTTGAATGAATGAATGAATGAATGAATGAATGAATGAATGAATGAATGAATGAATGAATGAATGAATGAATTTCTGTATTTTATAAGTAATAATTACAATTACAGGGAGTCTGGGCATGTTATTTACAAAATGCTGATAAATAAAATTAAATGCAAAATAAACAGTGTCTGCATCCAGCAAAAAATAAAAAATAATCAATACTTAGCCATATAAAGAGAAAAATAAATTAAAATAGCAACACGAGTAATAATAACAAATAAATTAACTTTACTACAGTAATAAAATAAAATAAATAAAACAAAAAATAAATAAATAAAAAGAGTAAATAAACAAACTCGAGCCCAGAATAATCATAATTATTCGTTAATTATAAAAGCCCGTATCCTCATTACTTCCGTGATGAAGTAGAAGACACTGCTGCATTTGTTGGTTGTGATGTTGGTAAGGAACTGCTGTACTGCTTCTTCATCATTCCCAGGTGGAAGGTATTTCTTGATGAAGTGATTCCGAGGACTGCTGTACATAGGGCAACGGATTAATATGTGAGGTAGTGTTTCTGCTTCTTGAAGGTTGCAGATTGTACACTGTTCTTCGGTGTTAATTAAGTATGAGCAGCCATTTATGTAAAACCGAATTTCCTTGTTGACCTTTTCTTATTGATCATCATATTTGTTTTGATGTATTCTTCTCCATAACCAAGAACGCTAATCAGGCGGTAGAAGCTGCTGTGAGAGGAATTACATGCCCGTATTTCAATGAATTTAAAAGATGCAAAAAATATTTTAACTGAATCCCATTATTCTAAGTACCCAAATCAAAAACTTGATTCAACAACTATTTTGCCACTTTTCTCAAAAAAGGTTAAGTTATCGCCTTAAAATAGTTATTTTCATCACTAGTACCCAAAGTGGTTGTTTTCGGTGCGCGGTCGAGTTTAACGCGCGAGGCGTAGCCGAGCGTGGAAATTAGACCAAGCACCGAAAACACACTTTTGGTACGTGTTATGAACAATACTTTTCATTATACTGCTCATACTTGAGTACATTAAAACCCTTTTATATTTCATTAATAACTTAAACATACAGTAAAAGAAATTAAATTGACACCTTTTTTTTTTTTTTTGGAAAAAAAAAACATCTGTTTATTAACCTATAATAGAAGAAAAGTACTTATACATTTACATTAATATTTATAGTACTAGCACGGGATTTAGGTGGAAGTAGTCCGTTTAAAGCTTCTTGGGCTTCTTCTAAAACATCTTCTGGTATATCCATGTTGTATTGCACATTAAACACACTACTTATTATAAGTAAACAAATATTAGAATGAATCACAGTATCTAAAAGTAACCTCCTTCAAACACATGTTTATTAGTAGCAGGTAAGGTTAGCGCACCAAAAAGATTTTTCAGGCCTAGGCCCGAAAAGTACTATTTTACGGACTCAAACCGAGTATTGAAAACGCATGTTTTTTGATGCAGTATAATGAAAATGGTTTTATTTGTTGTTCTAGGTCAAGATGCCTATTAAACGAGTACTTAAAAGCATACGTTGTAAGTGTCACGATTTTTTCGCGCGAATTTCGTTCTAAAAACCATTTTCCGGTTGACGGATTCTGCTGGCTAACGAAGATTTTTGTACCAAATTTCATTAAAATTAGACCATTATTCAATGAGATAGAGCGCGAAAAGACAAATATATATAATAACAAAACAATATCAGAACTATTATAATAAAACATTTCATACCTATTTTCAATAATGAAGCCACTCTAATGCTAATCAACACACTCACAATATTGAACCCCTGGAAGAAAAGCGGGAGGGGGGGGGGATAAAGCATTTTGACAATCTGGTTTAATTGGAGGATAAAATGTTTGAGGAAAAATTAATATCTCTTTGGCGGTTAAATCGAATTAAAGCTTTAATGGCAGGAATCCCTTAAAAATTAAATATTTCATTAAAAGAGCGATTCATTGAACAATTCTAATTTTCATAAAGACAATTTCAATTTAACTGCACAATTTTAATGAAAACAATTGGAACAAAACCAAATTACTCTCTTAATTAGTAAAGCTGATTAGAAAAGCAGAAATTATACACTAATGAGCTGGTGTTTAAATTTCGTTTTGATAATTCTTAAAAAGTGAATTTTTATCTATAAGCTCAAAAATGGACGGATTTTGATGGCATTTGGTACAAAAATACTTTTTTCATTATACTGCATCAAAAAACATGTATTTTCAATACTCGGTTTGAGTCCGTAAAATAGTATTTTTCGGGCCTAAGCACGAAAAATCTTTTTGGTGCGCTAACCTTACCTGCTACTAATAAACATGTGTTCGAAGGAGGACATGGAAGTTTGGACTGTTGATGACCTGTTTAGAGATGAGCCAAAACTGGAAAATAATTCCTTTAATCAAAAGTTATCTGTATTCAAAAAGGCAATGCCAAACAAAGGTTTTAATATAATGAATAATCAGAATTGTACTATAAATATTAATGTAAATGTATAAGTACTTTTCTTCTATTATAGGTTAATAAACAGATTTTTTTTTCAAATAAAAAAAAAGGTGTCAATTTAATTTCTTTTACTGTATCTTTAAGTTATTAATGAAATATAAAAGGGTTTTAATGTACTCAAGTATGAGCAGTATAATGAAAAGTATTGTTCATAACACGTACCAAAAGTGTGTTTTCGGTGCTTGGTCTAATTTCCACGCTAGGCTACGCCTCGCGCGTTAAACTCGACCGCGCACCGAAAACAACCACTTTGGGTACTAGTGATGAAAATAACTATTTTAAGGCGATAACTTAACCGTTTTTGAGAAAAGTGGCAAAATAGTTGTTGAATCAAGTTTTTGATTTGGGTACTTAGAATAATGGGATTCAGTTAAAATATTTTTTGCATGTTTTAAATTCATTGAAATAAAGATGTTTAAATTTTGGTTACGTTTGGAGTTAAGGAAGGATTAGAATAAAATATTTTATTAAGAGACATGAAAAGTTTTGAGAACTTCGCATATTTTCTTTAATATCTCGAAAACAGTTGGGAAATCGTGTTAAGTGGATAGAGACTATTCGAAAGCTTACTAAATTCTCTACAAAAAAGGTTCTGTAGAAGTTTATTTCTATTCTAAACTTTTCAAATGACACTAAGGATATAAACGGATCCGGGCTAAGATGATGCAGTTCTGCGAGTCGGACTTTTTTAAATATATTTTGAAAACCTTATTTACACCTAAGTTAAGAAGATACAGTTACGCAAAGAAGATATAGTTAAAGTTAAGAAGATACAGTTACGCAAAGAAGATACAGTTTAAGTTAAGAAGATACAGTTAAAGTTAAGAAGATACAGTTACGCAAAGAAGATACAGTTAAAGTTAAGAAGATACAGTTACGCAAAGAAGATACAGTTAAAGTTAAGAAGATACAGTTACGCAAAGAAGATACAGTTAAAGTTAAGAAGATACAGTTACGCAAAGAAGATACAGTTAAAGTTAAGAAGATACAGTTAAAGTTAAGAAGATACAGTTAAAGTTAAGAAGATACAGTTAAAGTTAAGAAAAAGTCATTTATTTGCTATTTGTGCATGATATGAGTATTTTCTAGAAAAAAAAAAAATGTTTGTCAATACTATCCTCTGTGTTTAAAGGAATTAAGTTTCACTGACATATCTGTGAATATTTTATACACAACTGTTGATTTTTTCTTCTTCTTTTTTTTGTATTCTTTTATGTTCTATTCAAATTTTATTGTATTTCATATTTTTATTTTATTGTAACAATTTTTTTTCTTAATTAAATTTTAGCATGAAGCTCTTTAAATAAACAAATAAAAAAAAAACAAAAACATTCTTCAATCCATTATCTTGGTCAAACTACCACTCAGACGTTAACACGAAATCGTAAGCTTTAAAACTCTTTTTTCTACGAAAATCACCGAAGGAACGGTGTTCCAGCGAGCAAATTTCGCTAATATACGGACCTAACTATTCATTTTAGGCAGTATTTTTCAGCCAAATTTCATCAAAATCGAAATGTTTCTGTTGACGGTTGAATGCGAACGGACAAAAATGTTTATAAATGTAATTCAATTACAAATTATATCTGAAATCATTCTGGCAAGTTGTTTAATAAAACGTTCTAAACTTTATAACGACATAAAACTCTGCAAATTTCGCTGTCAATTTATTTGCAGTTATTTCTCGTCAGAGCGAAATAATATATCACACGAGGGAAACACAAAGCTATACATTTGGATTTAATTACGCTTTCATTGACATTGAACTTCGAAATAAATAATTAAACACAATTTCGTGACGTCGGCCGATGAAGCAATCCGATAGTGGAGATGAAGTCCACATTTCATGGCCCATAAATCCCGAAAATTACGGTAGTTCAAATTTGAAGATAAATATAATTTAATATATATATATATATATATATATATATATATATATATATATATATATATATAGATAGATAGAGAGATATATAAATCGCGTGTCTGTCTGTTTTTTGTTTGTTTGTTCCTTATACAAATCTACACCGTTTGACCGATTTTGACCAAATTTGGCACACAGGTAGGTCTTTATACGATAAATCTCCTAGGCTAGGTCAATATAGTCAAATTTCCAAATTTGGGCGAAAGGTCAAAAGTTTTGTTCAAGAAAAATTGGCTTCACTGAACCATTCAGATTGTGACGGCCATTTTGAATCGACAGCAGGCTCTGCTACTGGCCTCTGTCGGCTGTTAGATGAAGTTCTGTTGGGCTGGCCTCTACCGGTATCATTATGAACTAAAACAAATTCACATCGTTTGACCGATTTTCGTAACTGGGTATCAAGTAGATCTTGATACGGGGAGAGTCATAGACAGAAAGTAGGTGTAGCATGCCACACTGGGTAACAGGTAGTATGTATATATATATATATATATATATATATATATATATATATATATATAACTAGTATTTATATGTACATATATACAGGGTGTGATGAATTTAAATGGCAAAACTTCTGGAGTGTGTAGGCGTCCGAAAAACTACGACAAAAAGTCATTTAGAGATTTACCCTTTTTTGCTTTGTTTTGGAGAAAATCGCAAAACCAGAAACGAAACAAGATTTCATTTTTGTACTTACTTATTTAAATATTCATTACAAAAAATTGTCATTGCGAATTGTTTCGAGAAACTGAAACTACTAAAATTCAATCTATTGATGCTGTTATAGTTTTCGTGTACGGTTTCTGCAACGGTAATGCTTTAGAAGTGGCGCGGGAGTTTGCGCGCCGATTCACGAATAGCTTAATCGACGAGTCTTTTTGTAGACTTTTCATTGCCGTTGCTGAAACCCTTAAACGCTCTTGAAGTTTTAACAATTAAAGTCGGGGCACACTGTATATGTATAAACCGCTCAATATAAACTCGGAATCCAGCATGTTAATTACTGTGCGACAGTTTGACCAAAGGCCAATATAATGTCGGAAGGTCCGGTGGCCGTGAGTGCTAAGGCGTGAGCACTCAACGCTCCTTGCCAAGGGTCGTGGGTTCGATTCCCACTGTGGCTTTTCTTTGGAAAAAAGAAAAGGCATCAGCCTGAACGCTGAAAATGTTCAATAATTTTGAGAGTCAACATAAACCATCTCGTGAGCTAATAAAAGGGAAACAGCTTTAAATATAGCCGAGGAAAAGGAAAACAGTCTGGTAGAATATTACCCAGGAGATATTTACGTCAGTATACAGCCTTATCAGTAGGAGACATTGTACTATAGGTCTGATGATGAACAAATATATATACAGTAGCCTGTAAATCCCCACCATGACGGACTGGGGAAGGCTGGGTTGCCGCGGAGGGTTCACTGCCTGTCAGCTAAAACAGGACATATACACATTTATAACTACATAAAAAAAATTCTTGAAATTGAGAGCATCATTACTTTATGATTGACATAATAATAATAATAATAATAAAATCAATAAAATAAAACAAAGAACCTAGAATTGCAAATAAAAACAAACGTTTTATATTAAGTAATCCGTTTTTGTATTTTGTGCAGTGTTTTCTCTAAGTAAAAATTATTTTAATAATTATATCTTACTTTTGAAGTTTTATTATATATTTAGTAAATGTATGTCAATATTCCATATATTTAATGCATAGAAAATGTATTCATTTACATATATATATATATATATATATATATATATATATATATATATACTAGGGTGGGCCGAAAAAACTCATTTTGTTATTTCGAAGTTGTAATAGTGCGGGAAAGTTGCGATTTATATAGAGAAATAAAAGGAAACAAAAATGATCAAAATCTGTTGTCAACTTCCGTTCGCCCATTGGCTTTGAAATTTTACAAAATATGAAAAATCTTACTTTTTGCGACTATTTTTTAAATATTTGAATTTGATGATTTCTTAATATAATAGTTTTTAACGTCTTCGAATAGAGCCTAAAAACATTGTGTATTAATTTGGTTTAGATCAGTTGATATCTTTCAGTCGAGCAAAGGGCTCAAAATTTTCCCAAATATTGAAAATCTCACATTTTTAAGATTTATTTGATATATCTTGAGTATGCTTTTTTTCAACGTAATAGTTACAGTGTTTCTATTTTTTAACATAAAAACATTGTATTTTATTATGGTGTAAAAAAATTAACAAATTTCGGCGGCAAAATGACGCCTATGCTACAGAAAACTGGACCACAAAAAAGATAGTTAGGCCTGTGACATGATGGGCAATAACAGATATAACGGGCATGGTACACTTCCAATTGCTGTATATTTAAAAAGCTTAAATATTTAAGATACAGAATAGTTTTTAACAATAAAGTTAGGCTTATAAAATATAAAAAAACATAGTTCTGTATAAATTACTGTTGTGCTAGTTGAACCTGTTCATTATTACTGTTATCTGCCCTGGCTTCAGGATTCTGAAACTATTCTCAGTTGTCTGCCCTGCCTTCAGGATTTTTCAAAGGCCAGGGTCTCTGATATGTTTCTTGTCATCTGGAGTCATTGCTAACAGTAAGTATCCAGGATGGGCGATAAAACCATTCTGATCAATTACAGGTTCGACAACATCAAGTAAAAGTTTTGGCAACTACCCCATAGATTGTTTTGCTTGGTAAACAAGTTTTGGCAACTACCCTATAGATTGTTTTGCTTGGTAAACAAGTTTTGGCAACTACCCCATAGATTGTTTTGCTTGGTAAACAAGTTTTGGCAACTACCCCATAGATTGTTTTGCTTGGTAAACAAGTTTTGGGCCGTCTGTAAAGTGTGTACTTGTTTTGATAGTAAACCACATTGGTATGTATGACTTCAATATAAACAAAACCAGTTCTTCAAGTTCAGTTCAGGGCATTTCTTCACGTACGTACAATCTGAGAGTTCTATTTGTATTTGTCAACCACCTCGATACGATAAACCCCCATTTTTCTACGTCTCTACTAGTTCATGTGAAAAAATACTACGCCTATTACATTTAAATACTAATTATTCATGAAATACCAAAAACCCGTTCAAAGTACCATTGGCTTCAAAATTGAAAAAAGTTTCAGAATCCTGAAGGCAGGGCAGATAACCGAGAACAGTTTCCGAATCCTGAAGGCAGGGCAGATAACTGAGAACAGTTTCAGAATCCTGAAGGCAGGGCAGATAACTGAGAACAGTTTCAGAATCCTGAAGGCAGGGCAGATAACTGAGAACAGTTTCAGAATCCTGAAGGCAGGGCAGATAACCGAGAACAGTTTCAGAATCCTGAAGGCAGGGCAGATAACTGAGAACAGTTTCAGAATCCTGAAGGCAGGGCAGATAACTGAGAACAGTTTCAGAATCCTGAAGGCAGGGCAGATAACTGAGAACAGTTTCAGAATCCTGAAGGCAGGGCAGATAACTGAGAACAGTTTCAGAATCCTGAAGGCAGGGCAGATAACTGAGAACAGTTTCAGAATCCTGAAGGCAGGGCAGATAACTGAGAACAGTTTCAGAATCCTGAAGGCAGGGCAGATAACTGAGAACAGTTTCAGAATCCTGAAGGCAGGGCAGATAACAGTAATAATGGACAGGTTCAACTAGCACAACAGCAATTATGCTGTATATTTTACTGCATACAGAACTATGTTTTTTTCTATTTTATAAGCATAACTTTATTGTTATATTATTGTATCTAAACCAAATTAATACACAATGTTTTTAGGCTCTATTCGAAGACGTTAAAAACTAATATATGAAGAAATCATCAAATTCAAAAATTTAAAAAATAGTTCCAAAAAGTAAGATTTTTCATATTTTGTAAAATTTCAAAAACCCAATGGGCGAACGGAAGTTGACAACCGATTTTGATCATTTTTGTTTCCTTTTATTTCTCTATATAATTCGGAACTTTCCCGCACTATTACAACTTCTAAATAACAAAATGAGTTTTTTCGGCCCACCCTAATATATACACACGCTTTATAAAAACAATGGAACTGACAATCTTTATAAAATAGTTATAATTTGAAATGCAAACTAGGTAGTGGACTACTGTCCGTTGTGGTGTGAAATGTTATGGCCTTGTACCCGGTAGCTGTAAGTAGGAAATAGGACAAGGTAAGGAAGATGGATTCCAGGTCATGGATGAATAGCAGGAATCATCAAACAAATATAGATCCATTTTATAATTCAATAATTATCACATTAGATAACAGAAATATAGGAAAGAGAGATTGTCGCCTTCTTGAAAGAGATAAAAAATCGTGTGAAACGACAAATATAAGTTCAGTTTTATGGATTGAACATTCTAAATGGGTTTTAGTTAGATAATTAAGGTTTATATGTATATTTTACTGGCTTATACATTTTACAGAAAGAAGTTCACTTTTCGAAGTAACGCTAGCTCATTAGCACTTCAATAGTCATTAGAACCAAGTTCTGAAATTAATAAATTATTTAAAGGCTGGGTTGACCTAGGGTGGCCAGGCGGCCGAATCCAACCCATGAACGAAGACACTAGAAGAAGAAAATCTTTAATGCTTGCTCGGGATTTAAAATCCAACATATTAGTCTAGTGCTCAACCTCTGAGCGACGTCCCTGAACGTACCCAAAATTTTATCAAATTAGTTTGGATGCATTTCGAACAGAAAATATTTTAACTTAATCCCATTATTCAAAGTACCCTAACCAAAAACATCATTCGAAAACTATTTTTCCACTTTTCTCGAAAACCGTTAAAGCTATCGCCTTAAAATCGTTTTTCTAAGCTAATGAACATATAAAAAGAGTACTTGCAAGCATATGAAGTAATGGTAACGTTTTTTGTTGTTTTTTTTTGCACGAATGTCCAAAACCATATTCCGGTGGACGGATTCTCCTTGTTAACGAACTTGACCTTTCAAATTAGGCGAAAGATGTTTGTACCAAATGTCATCAAAATCGGACAATTTTTGAGCCCTTGAGAGCGCGACCAGACAAATATATATATATATATATATATATATATATATATATATATATATATATATACATACATATACATAAACTCAAATTTTAACCACCGTTATTTTCGTTCTCTAGGGGTCTGTAACGTAAAATTTTCTAGTCGGCATTTCCGGATTGCGTCATGAGGTGAACCTTATAAGCGGGGTTCCTCCCGATGGAGGGAGGAACCGCGCTAAAAGTAAAAGGCCGAATTAGGACAACAGCACTATAGAATTCTGGGGTTAATAGGCCCTGTATTTTCATCGACAAAAAGGTAAGACATCAACCATATCCTGACCAGAAAAGGGTGGAGACCCGCAGATAACCCATCTAAAAAAAAATATTTTAAATAGTGTTAGACCAGTGTTGGGCAAAACTAACGTTAGTAAACTAAACTAACGTTAGTTTTCCCTAACTAAAACTAAACTAATGTTATATTTTTAGTTTTAGTTTAGTTTTAGATTTGTATAATTATTAATCATATGGACTCCGTTTTTAGTAATGCAATTAGTTTAGTTTAGTAAAAGAGACCTAAATTTGTGATTTTAGTTTAGTTTTAGTTAACTAATTTAGTTTATCAAAGAACATATGTTTTCAAATTACGAGAAAAAGCCACAATTTCTTATTCTTAAGCAAGTTCTATTAGTTTTAATAATTTACTTAATTATCGAAATAACATATGATTTATATTAATTCATGTTATTTTAGTAAAACTAAACTAAACTAAACTAAACTAAATTTTTAGTTTAGTTTTTAGTCAATTCCCAAAGATTTAGTTTTAGTTTTAGTTTAGTTAAAATTCATTAATTAGTAAAATTTTAGTTTTAGTTTTTTTTTTAGGTTGCAATTTTTAGTTTAGTTTTAGTTTATTCCAAAAAGTGAATTTAGTTTTAATTTTAGTTTTAGTTTTTAGTTTTGCCCAACATTGTGTTAGACCTTAAAATGTATTTAAACGAACATTTTTATATGGTCTATTTTGGTCACGTGGTGAATATATTCAATGAAGGTTTAAAGACGTTTTCAAAAATTGTATTTTGAAATTGTGTTCCCCGGCTGAAATCATGATGTTTTCATTTGGAATTTAGCAGAAATGCCGGTGTCGATAGTTATACAAAATCAAAAATCTAACTTTATTTATGCAAAACAAGAATTACTTTATTTTATAATACACCCTTTTTGGCTTAGAATAAGCTCATTTTTGCAACGTACTTTTTTTGACACTAAACTATTTTCCGCAGATAATCTATTTTTAAGTTAGAGATAAAGATACTGCCTCGAACGTCAGAGATTCTGTTATTAACACTCCGAGCTGGGAAATAGTTATTTTTAAAGAAATATGCGGGACAAAAAAATAATAATGTTTCCTCTATTAATACAACCGGAGGAGACTGGCGACAGGAATGACGTCACTAGTGGGTCAGTGATCCCTCGTTTCAAAAATTCCTGAATTAT
Source organism: Gonocerus acuteangulatus (assembly GCA_946811695.1). NCBI lineage: Eukaryota > Metazoa > Arthropoda > Insecta > Hemiptera > Coreidae > Gonocerus > Gonocerus acuteangulatus. Next base: position 9,841,954 of record OX328127.1, on the reverse strand, counting down.
ATATATATATATATATATATATATATATATATATATATATATATATATATAGTCAAAAAAGTTACTGTCAGCAGTGATTGCAGAGATTTTAAATACTTTTCATTACTATATTTGTATAATATGGATTCTAACCTCAGATAGCCTGTAAAGAAGGAAGAGATAACCTGCAAAGAACCTGTAAGCTAATCAGTAAGTACTAAAATCACTGTTTAAAAAAACGACAGATACTTCAAAGTAACTGACCCCTACATTCTTTTGGAAACACTCTATTGGAAATTAATTACAGATGGATAGTCTATTTATAGAGTATGATTATGATTAATGACAATCATTGAATTTAAATAGATAAATAACTGATCAAAGAGGGAGTAACGCAATAAGTTCCCTCATTCAAGATAGGGACTGGGACAACTTTAGCGGCGTTGAATGTTATCAAGAGCTGTGATAACATTGTCACTGTTATCATCTTGAACATTGTTTCTTCCAGAAGAACGTCATAGCCTCCAGTTAGCCTGCCAGGATGGTATTGTTCCATTGTAAGTAGTGAAAGGTTCGTTACCTGATAGTTGTCTTAGGTCATGGATAGTTCTATGACTCAGAACCAGTTCTTGGAGCTTCGGAGTCAATAGATCAATATATTTCAATAGGTTGGGTCAATGGAATGTAGCAATAGCATCTATTGAACAATGGCGAACATTCTTTATAACTACAGGGGGGAAACAATACTTATGACGTTCACCCAATGACCTAACCACCAACAATATTTCATCTCATTTCTAATAATAGAATACCTTCAGAGGCTCTTTAACACACACACACACACACACATATATATATATATATATATATATATATATATATATATATATATCCCGACGGGCACCTTTAACCCTTACAAGACAGCAACCTGCACGACCTTAGATGCCTGTGGAGCGGAGCCCGTTCCACTCTCCCGGTTCCACAGGACGGCATAATTTAAATAAACTGAGTCTCCTCCGCTCGTCTCTTCTCATTTCTCCTAAAACGCTTTCATTATTGTTTTCCATATAAAGTTTACCGTTGCCTTTTTCTCATTGCGGGCTAAGGGCCAGACAACGAAAGGCTTAAAGATTTATCTTTTGAAATATTTTTTTCTGTGTGTGTGTGTGTGTGTGTTTTACGGCGTATCAACAATTGGGCTATTTTGAATTTTGAAATTATTTTATCCAAAGATAATATCGTCAGATATTTCGGCGCTAGTATATGTCTCCGAAACATGATCTCTGTGTACACATAAACTGTTAAAATACCAATTAGGTCCTTCAGGGGGGCCAGAACTACGCTAAAGGACCGGGTAGCAGAGGGGAACCTCTATTTAATAGGAACGCATTGGATTTTTTGGACTCTAGCAGATACCAAAGAGACTAGAGTTTGAAAAATTAACCGTTAGATATCGCAAAAACTTGTCATAGCGGTGGCTTTCAGTCCCGAAGCGAAGAAATGGCCTTTTCACGAAAGTGGCTATCAGCCCACGGGGCTTACTGGCTGGTCGTCTCGAAAGTGGCTATCAGTCCACGGGGCATACCTGCTGGTCGTCTCGAAAGTGGCTATCAGTCCACGGGGCATACTGGCTGGTCGTCTCGAAAGTGGCTGTCAGGCCATGGGGCATACCGGCTGGTCGTCTCGAAAGTGGCTATCAGGCCACGGGGCATACCGGCTGGTCGTCTCGAAAGTGGCTATCAGGCCACGGGGCATACTGGCTGGTCGTCTCGAAAGTGGCTGTCAGGCCATGGGGCATACCGGCTGGTCGTCTCGAAAGTGGCTATCAGGCCACGGGGCATACCGGCTGGTCGTCTCGAAAGTGGCTATCGAACCAGCCTCGCGTCAGCCTCAAATGGGTTAACACCTATACCACCTGGCCTCACAGGGCAAAACTAAATAAATAATTGAGCCAGTTGTTCATTACAAGTGCACATCGATTCATGTACAGTTTGCATTTATGTAGCTTATTTTAGCACTTTCCTCCGAAGGAAAGTAGCTATTGAGGTTGGACTCATGACGGAATTTTTGAAAAATTTATTCAACTCTTTGTCGATCCTACCTAGTAGACACCGAAAATGACCCCCGTTAAAATTTATATATATATGTCTGTTAACACGATAGCGGCCAGAGTTTTTGTTTTTTCGTCACGAAACTTGGTATACAGCATTCAATTAGCAAACGATTGAACGAGATCGTTAACCACCAAAGTCGGTCCACCGGAAGGGGGGGGTTTACCCCGAACCCAAAACACTAATTTGACTATGTCAGCCGTAATATTTGTTATATTTCAACGAAACTTGGTATTCGTAGTGGTAATATAGAGAGAAAAGTGAGATATAAAAATGAACTAAATCGGTTCATTAGAAGGGGGGGGGGGGGGGTTACTCCGGACCCACAATACCAATTCGCCACTACCAGCCGTGATTTTTGGTATATTTCGACGAAACTCGGTATTCGTTGTGATAATCTACAGGTAAATATGTGTTGTAAAAATAAACTAAATCGGTTCGTTAGAAGGGGGGGTTTACTCCGGATCCAAATTCCTAATATACTCATACCGGTCGTAATTTCTGCTGTATCGTAACGAAACGCGGTATACGTCGTGGGTAACTCATGAGAAAGAAGTGTTGTAAAAATGAGCGGAATCGGTCAATCAGAAAGTGGGGATTTAATTTGTAATATATTTCGATAGAAAAGCCCGCCAGACGTAGGTATCCTGTTCCTGCGTTAGATCAAAATACGATAATATGAGGTTTTTTGTATTTATTACGTAGTGTAATAGGTACCATGTGTAAACATAACTCTGGAAGCAAATTAATAATTGATGAGTTACTCATTACTAATTTAAAAGAGAACTATTCATGTTTTTATTTTATTTATGTAGGATATTTTAAGCAAATTGTTCTGGAAAGCAGTCTACACTACCCAAATTCTGAGGAAAGTGCTTAATTATGCAGCTCCTGCGTGACGGACTTTTTTTAAATGCTTCAGGATGCTGCCTAGAAACCCCAACGTTTTTTGTAAATAAATGAGCAACCAGGTCGTAATATAATTAAGAACTCAACATTTTTATAAACATCCTAGTGGTTCTTCTACCTTGGAATGTTCTTAGCTTACAAGGACCCTTTAGAGGTATCAAGGACCGAAATAAAAATTTAATGTTACCTAAAAATTACGACAAAAAAATTACTTTATAATTAATATTTTTAATTAAAATTAATGAATAACTGTTATGAAATAATTTTTATTTTTAAGTTTTTAAAATAAAAATTATTAGAAAATTGTTTTAAAAAAAATAATAAAATAAATCAATTACGATGGAATTTTTATTTTTATTTCCCAATAATAAAAATTAAAGATAAAGTGAAACTCATTTATTAAATATCTCTTATCCTCGGAATAAATAAATAAATAAATACTTGATTTAGAATTTTTTGAATTATTAGAAGCTATTTGTTTATGTGAGTGAATCAAAGTTCGTCTAAATCCAATTGATTTCTATGAGTATATATTGTATATTAAAGAATTGGTTTTTGTGTATTACTTTCTATTCATTATGGCACCAATATTGTTTTGTTTTTTTAAATTTAAAATAATGTTTAAAGTAAAAGTAATAAAAAATTGTTATTACAAATTTTTAAAAAATAACAGTATTTAAATAATTTTTATTATTAAGATCTTGAAATAAAAATTATTAAATTTTTTTTTTTTTTTTTAAATAATATAATATATCAATTACGATGGGAGTTTTATTTTTATTTCCAAATAATAAAAATTGAAGGTTAAGTGAAACTTATTTGAAATAAAAATTAATAGTTATTTCGGTCCCTGGGAGGTATAGATAAATATATACTTAAAAATAGACCCTCACAACAAATGCCCCGTCTGAAGTAATGTATTATGCAAGTCTTTGGCGGGTGTAGGAAACATTTGCACGGACTCCAGTCCTCAATCACTTAGCTAAAATAGCGCTAGACCAAGAATAGATGTCATGGATATATATATATATATATATATATATATATATATATATATATATATATATATATAAAAGTAGACTCTTCCTAATCCGGCATCGTCGGGACCGGGGTACAGTCGGGTTAGAGAAAACGCCGAATTAGAGAACTCGATTAGAAGTGGTCCCTTGTGTATTTGAAGCAGAGTTGGGCAAACGTTAGCGCGCGCTAAAAGCTGATACCTCTCCGCTAATTTAGCGAAACTGTAGAAAGCCAGCGCTAATAATTAGCGGTTAGCGGCGGCAGTTACAAGTTGTAACTATAGCTTAAGCTATTAGCAATTACGATATTTCATAAATAGATTAGCGGTTAGCGCACTGCCGCCGCTAACCGCTAATTATTAGCGCTGGCTTTCTACAGTTTCGCTAAATTAGCGGAGAGGTATCAGCTTTTAGCGCGCGCTAACGTTTGCCCAACTCTGATTTGAAGAACTTAATTATTTGAAAATATAATAATATGTACCATTTTTAATATCATAAGCAGCTGTATTAAGATTCTATGCGAAATTAGTTTCCTTTTACTATAAATGTTTACCTTCAGACATTTCTCTTTGAACATTGCGATCTCCCATGTAAAATGAAGACCGCTACAGAATAACCCAACAGCAACCCATAATTATTTATTATGTAGTAAAACTTAAATATTAAAAGAGCTGAAAAACTTATCCTATACTATTGTAAAAGAATTTTATTCCTAGATGACTTACTCTTTGCACAAAACGTCTTGGACACTTACCTGAAACAAGGACAAAAAAAAGGTTAGAATATTTTGAATACTAGTATATACAAAATAATATTTATTATTAATGAATTTCGAAAGTAAAATAAAAGATTTAGGGTAGATCTCCTAATTATTAAAGGATTATTAAAGGAGATACTTCTCTCTTTTTTCTGCAAGATTTATTTATTGAATTCCGCAACCTTATGTCTACAAGCTATTATACTGCTCTATACGCTTTTATGCTGTTCAAAAAGGCATTATACTGCTCATTAAGCGTTTTTGCTGTTCTAAAGGCTTATTATAGTGCTCTATACGCTTTTATGCAGCTCTACAAGCAATTATAGTTTTCTATAATCGTTTATTCAGTTCCATAAGCTATTATACTGGTCCACAAGCTTCTATACTGCTCTAAAAGCTGTTATACTGAGCTAGAAGCGTTATACTGCTCTAAATGCTGTTATACTCTTTTTACAAGCTTGTATACTGCTCTATAAGCTGTTATACTGAGCTAGAAGCGTTATACTGCTCTAAATGCTGTTATACTCTTTTTACAAGCTTGTATACTGCTCTATAAGCTGTTATACTCCTCTACATGCTTTTATACTGCTCTTATAATGCTCTACATTCTTTTATACCGTTCTATAAGCTTTAATACTGCTGTATAAGCTGATATACGCCTCTACATGCTCTTATATTGCTCTATAATCTTTTCTGCTGTTCCATAAGCTATTATACTGGCCCACAAGCTTTTATACTGCTCTATGAGCTGTTATACTGAGATAGAAGCGTTATACTGCGCTATAAGCTGTTATAATCTTCTACAAGCTCTTATACTGCTCTATGAGCTGTTATACTCCTCCACATGCTTGTACACTGCTTTACAATCTTTATTTTGTGTTACAAGCTTTTGGATTGCTGTATATGCTATTATACTGATCTTCAAGCTTTTATACTGATCTTATAATGCTCTACAATCTTTTATGCCGTTCTTTAAGCTTTTATACTGCTGTACAAGCTGTTGTACCCCTCTACATGCTCTTATATTGCTCTGTAATCTTTTATGATGTTCTAAAAACTGTTTTACAGCCCTGTAAGCTATCAGACTCCTCTACAAGCTTTTATGCCGTTCTTTAAGCTTTTATACTGCTGTACAAGCTGTTGTACCCCTCAACATGCTCTTAAATTGCTCTGTAATCTTTTATGATGTTCTAAAAACTGTTTTACAGCCCTGTAAGCTATCAGACTCCTCTACAAGCTTTTATGCTGTTCTATAAGCTTTTATACTGCTGTACAAGCTGTTGTACCCCTCAACATGCTCTTATATTGCTCTGTAATCTTTTATGATGTTCTAAAAACTGTTTTACAGCCCTGTAAGCTATCAGACTCCTCTACAAGCTTTTATGCTGTTCTACAATGTATTATAGATACTATTATACACGATTTTCTGGCATTTTGTTGTTGTAATGGATAGAATATTACATTAATGATGAGTTAGAACAACCTAAGATCCAAAAACCCAGTTAAACATTCAAACATGAGGATGCGTGTTAAGATACAGGCGTCCGCATGTTACCTTACTTCACAACGAAACTTAATTTATGTTCATTATAGTGTTTAAATAAGTAAATGAAGGAGGAATTCATTAGCCAGCATAATCGGTTCATTAGTAGCCCGTGGTCCATCTGAAACACAAAATTTACATGCAGCCATTGCTAGCGCAATTTTTGTTTTCGCAAAAATGTAACCTTCAAATTGTTAAAAAAGATGCAAATACTTAGGAGTCAAGGTGATAAGAAGTCAAATAGTTGGGTTTCGGCTAAGAAAAACAGTCAGATTTATAGGAAAATCATTAATTTAGACGTTGGGGCATAGCCTTTGGCAGTTTTTTCAGCTAGCAAATAAATATACAAAATGAACGAACATAATAATCAAAGCAGTATATATTTATTTATTAAGTAATTTTTAATAGAGAGGAGGAATAATAGTAATAAGTGATGGAGGAATAAATGGAAAGTTTGAAAAATTTTTGAAGGGTTATTCTTCACCTGTTTGGTATTATTTTTAATAGAGAGGATAAACTAATGTTAAAAAAGTCCGACTCGCAGGAACTGCATCATCTTAGCGCGGTTCCGTTCATATCCCTAGAGTCATTAGCAAAGGAATAGAAGCAGTTATTCGTAGGTTTTGACATTTCGTGAAAAATAAAGAATGACATCTCAAAGAGAAGGAAGATTTAAGGCGCCACAACAGGAAACTGATAGTATTCTAAGCGGAAATGACTCCATCCACCACAACGTTTGCAATTGAAACACACTATTACTAATAAGTTTCTCATTTTCATACCTTATTTTATTAAAATACTAATTTCACTATTAAATTCAATTAAAAAAACAATAACCAATTAAAACGTTAGATAACAGAGACAAAACCCCGTTAAAAACAATAAAAGTAACAATTTTGAGGTTTTAATCTGTTATTTCTCGGATTGACATAGCCCCATCGAAAATTAAATCTAATCCTTTTTTTTAGGGAATTTAGTAAGCTTTCAAATGGTCACCTTCCACTTACCACGATTTCCCAACCGTTTTCGAGATAATTCAGAAAATGTACTAAGATCCGAAAATTTGTTATGTCTATTATTAACATTTTTTTTTTCCTAATACTTTCTTACCTCCAAACGCAACCTAAATATTTCATATTAGATGAATGTCGAACATCTGCAACAAGTTCCGACTGAAATAATCGTTTCTGAATGCCCAAACTGAAAATTAGTTTGGAAAAGTAGGTGTTTTAATGTTTCTCAAGAACGGTTGCAGATATCGCTCTAAAAATGGTTTCATTCGTTTTAGCACTTTCCTCCGAAGGAAAGTAGCTATTAAGGTTGCACTCATGACGGAATTTTTCAAAAATGTCTTCAAATCTTTATCGATCCTAACTAGTAGACTAGTAGCCAAGCATATATATATATATATATATATATATATATATATATATATATATATATATATATATATATATATGTTAACACGATAGCGGCCAGAGTTTTTGTTTTTTCGTCACATAACTTGGTATATAGCATTCAATTAGCAAACGATTGAACAAGTTCGTAAACCAACAAAATCGGTCAAACGGAAGGGGGGGGGGGGGGTTTACCCCGGACCAGAAAGACTAATTTGACAATGCACGCCGTAGTTTTTGATATATTTCAACGAAACTTGCTATTCGTAGTAGTAATTTACAAAGAAAAATGGGTTGTAAAAATAAACTAAATCGGTTCATTAGGAGGAGGGGGGGTTTACTCCGGACCCAAATTACCAATTCGCCACTACCAGCCGTGATGTTTGTTATATTTCGACAAAACTCAGTATTCGTAGTGGTAATCTACAGAGGAAAATGGGCTGTAAAAATAAACTAAATCGGTTCATTAGGAGGAGGGGGGGTTTACTCCGGACCCAAATTACTGATATACTCATACCGGTCGTAATTTCTGCTGTATTGTAACGAAACGCGGTATACGTCGTGGGTAACTCATGGGAAAGAAGTGTTGTAAAAATGAACTAAATCGGTCAATCGGAAAGGGGGGCTTACTCTGTACTATATTTCAATAGAATAGCCCGCGCTTTCTACCACTAGAAGGACTGTATCCTCTTCCTGCGTCAGATCAAAAGACGAAAATATGGAGTTTTATGAAATAGTATTTATGAAATAGTGTTGTACCATGTATAAACATAACTCTGGAAGCAAATTAATTACAAAATTAATAATTGAACAGTTACTCATTACAAAATTAAAAGATAACTGTTCATGTTTTTATTTTATTTATAAAGCATATTTCAGCAAATTATTCTGGAAAGGAGTCTACACAGCCCAAATTCTGAGGAAAGTTCTTAGTTATGCAGCTCCTGCGTGACGGACTTTTCATAGTTTAAGGAACTTATAAAACGAGTGCCTGCATGAAACAAACCACACAAACACTCACACACAAACAAGCACGCACCTTCATACACATGTATTTTCTAATTCTACTTCCCCTTTTAATTTTAATGGTGATTTATATTTTTGTAGGTCTTTAGCTCGGAGGAATTTTTTTTTTTTTAGGGCGCATCTACAACTTGGCCATTAGCGCCGGGCTATCTACAGGTTGCCACCCTTTTATAATGCCAACAGCACGTGGTCGGTCACCCATTCAGGTACTGACCACGCCCGACGTTGCTTAACTTCGGTGATCTACGGGAACCGGTGTATTCAACGTGGCTATGGCCGTTGGCTGAATCTCAATATTCTTCGAAATTATTCATGGTCGCCTCCAAGTATATCACAAAGGAGATCTATGAATCGCATGAGTTGCAATATCACAACGGCATTAACAGTTCTGCCTGCGCGAAAGTAATTTCAGTGTAAAAATACTTCTTATTTGGCCTTCTGCAGCAAGACCCGCGTATTAAGTCCTCAGCTCACAATCAGCTGTTTGAAATAGGTCGAAAATATATTCGCTAAACCACAAAGAGATTGTTAATGGAACTAAGAAACTAATGATTTTTGAATCTACGGATAGAATATTGATACTTAGGGTCACAAAAACAATGGATAAAACTGAAGGAGAGCGTTCTCAACGCTGATTTTTTTCAAAGTTTGCAGTATAATGTATTTTGATGCACTAAACACGAATCCTTAAAAAAAAAAGAAAAAAAAACAAGTTGTTCTCAACTAGGAAACAAGTTATTAATCACTAAAGTAAACTGTTATGGAGGTTATAAAAGTTGGCATTAACAGCGTATTTATAAACATGCATTTTAATAAGAATGTCAAGGACGACTTTTGGGCAGACTTGCTATGCGTTTCCGCTCGCTCAAGAAGATATCCATAACTCTAGTCAGTCCAACTCTGTTATGGATAGAATTCTGATTTTATGTAGGTTATAAATAGTTTATCAACATTTCAAATGAGAGTTCTTTGTTTCCCAATGATAGATGTCTGTGCATGCGCATGTTTACAAATACACTGTTTACGCCAACTTTAACCTCAATAACAGTGAAATTTAGTGCTTAATAATTTCTTTCCTAGTCGAGAGCAACTTTTTTAACGGATTCGTGTTTAGTGCATGAAAATACGTTATAGTGCAAAATTTAAAGAAAAAGAAATCGGCGCCGAGGACGCTATCCTTTAGTTTTACCAAACAATGTTAAATACTTTTTAAAAACATCCTTTCACAGTTTTTTGTGGTTGAACGGGTTTTATCCTTACCTACGTACCCTTATTATCGCATATTATTTTGTAGTTGTCATAAACGGAACAGTCAATTTTTAATTGGCACGGCCCTAAACCATTACCTTATACCAAAATTAATTAAAACAACCACAGACAATTAAACATATTAGACAATTTGATTGGAATTTGGATAATTTATATAGCTAGGAAAGCTTGTTCTATAAATTTGACTTAAAATTTGCATAAGTCCGCAATGACCACTTCTAGTCAAGTCAATATTTAACTAGAACTGGGGCTTTGCTAAGTGGAAAGGTCAAAGTTGAACATTTACTATTAGCAAATGTGAGAGCAGTTTGACTCATCAAATATTCATACCGCAGTAACAAGGCATAAAGGAATATATTTGACTAAGGCAAAATGTAATAAAGACATAAAAACATTTCAAAAGATGTACCATGTATTGAATATATGTATTTTAAATAAATTACATTAATTGACAGCAAAATATGATTATTTATTTATGTTTATAAATCTGTAACAATGTTCGCCAGCAGATATCTAAGTTTGACGGAGATATTTTAACAAAAACAATAAATAAAACATTTACTAAATAATTTCTTTTTGCCAAATGTTTGCTTGTGTGTATTTATAACCCCAGTATATAGAGGGTTCAAATTGGGGTCGACCTAACAAGAATTCCCCCACAAGAGTTCCCCCCGGGGGGGGGGGTACTTTTTCCAGGGGAAAAACCGCGAAATTGTAGCACTTTTTTAAAGTTTTTCTTCAATAACTTGTAAACCATTGTTTTGGGGTAAACAAACTACAGATAGGGAGTAAAGAACATTAAATTTTGCGTCAAATGAACTGATTGAAGTCCAAATTCGGTCAGGTAAAAGATCCGCAATAGCTAGCCAAAAAAAGTCCGTCACGCAGGAGCTGCATAACTAAGCACTTTCCTCAGAATTTGGGTAGTGTAGACTGCTTTCCAGAACAATTTGCTTAAAATACCCTAAAAAAATAAAATAAAAACATGAATAGTTCTCTTTTAATTTTGTAATGAGTAACTGATAAATTATTAATTTGCTTCCAGAGTTATGTTTACACATGGTACCTACTACACTACGTAATAAATACAAAATCCTCATATTATCGTATTTTGATCTAACGCAGGAACCTGATACAGTCCCTCTAGCGCTCCTTGCGGCGCCTTTGTGAACCTATGTCTGGCTGGCTTTTCTATTGAAATATATTACAAAGTAAACCCCCCTTTCCGATTGACCGATTCAGCTCATTTTTACAACAATTCTTTCTCATTGAGTTACCCACGGCGTATACCGCGTTTCGTTACAATACAGCAGAAATTACGACCAGTATGAGTATATTAATAATTTGGGTCCGGAGTAAACCCCCCCCCCTCCTAATGAACCGATTTAGTTTATTTTTACAACACATATTTACCTGTAGATTACCACTACGAATACCGAGTTTCGTCGAAATATACCAAAAATCACGGTTGGTAGTGGCGAATTGGTATTGTGGGTCTGGAGTAAACCCCCCCCTCCTAATGAACCGATTTAGTTTATTTTTACAACACATATTTACCTGTAGATTACCACTATGAATACCGAGTTTCGTCGAAATATACCTAAAATCACGGCTGGTAGTGGCGAATTGGTATTGTCGGTCCGGAGTAAACCCCCCCCCCTCCTTATTAACCGATTTAGTTTATTTTTATATGTAACTTTTCTCTCTATATTACCAGTACGAATACCAAGTTTCGTTGAAATATAACAAATATTACGGCTGAAATGGTCAAATTAGTGTTTTGGTTAACGAACTCGTTCAATCGTTTGCTAATTGAATGCTATATACCAAGTTTCGTGACGAAAAAAACAAAAACTCTGGCCGCTATCGTGTTAACAGACACACACACACACATATATATATATATATATATATATATATATATATATATAAATAAATTTTAACGGGGGTCATTTTCGGTGTCTACTAGGTAGGATCGATAAAGATTTGAAGAAATTTTTCAAAAATTCCGTCATGAGTCCAACCTCAATAGCTACTTTCCTTCGGAGGAAAGTGCTAAAAACAACCAATTGTTTCCAATTTTGCGAAAAACTGTGGTGAGCCTACTTTTCACGAGTTACATCTTGGTTACATCAATTCTTTTGATACCCCTTTCTCCGTAAAAGTTGAAGAGCATCAATGACTGAGTCCACAAAGCAAAAAAAATTGACCAATTTTTTAAATTTTAAGTACCTATTGAGCCAAAATGAGAAAAAGTGAAATTTTTATGTGATAGCCTTTTGCAAACTTTTGGTTCCTATTAGCCACAATTTACTTCTGATTCCATTATAAAATGTACGAATTAAAAGAAAACTATACTATTTTACGACAGTGTCCCTAAACCTACGAAGATTTGCTGTAGAATCTTGACAGTTTAAGCTATAATAGGCACAAACTATGACATATCTTATAGATATATTACTTTGATATTATGTTTCGATTGATTTCAAAGTTTTTATTTTCTTCCTATTTCTGTTAGTTGTTAATTTGTATTAATCTGATATAGTATGTACACACCTGTAGATATGTGAAAGTATGTAAATACATAAAATGTAGGATATTGATATTTATTTATTAAGAGTTTCGCAACTTTTGGCGACTTGCTCTTTAACATACATCAAGATATTACAAAATACTTTTTGCAGATTGTGTATATAACAAGTCAGTACATTTTATGAGGATAGCTAGTACATTAGTGAGCTAATTAATAATAACAATAACATGTTTTATATAATATATTTCACAATAACAATACGGTAATATGATAGATATTAAATAGAGTGTGAAGAGGGGGGAAAAAAAGAAAAAAAAAAGTGGGGGGGAGGGTAGAAGAGGTAAGATTATATTGGAGATAGGGCTTTATATTTAAATGTAGGTTAATTAACTTAATTTCTTAAAAATGTAAATGATTTTATAAAGGCTATTTCGTTCATTATTTTAAATTAACTTTAGGAGGTAAATTGGAGATAAGGCTAGATTTTTGAATATAGGTTAATTGTCTTTAAGTGAGTTAGTATGGTGTTAATATGTGGACTATTTTCGGCAAGTAAGTCGAGTAAGTCGTGAAGAATTGTTAGGTAGTCTCGTAATCTGCAGTCAGTAAGTATGTGTTTAACTGTTAATGTCTCGTTAGAACATACGCATACAGGTCTGTCTTGTCGTTCCATTAGATAGGAGTGCGTTAGTAAACTGTGTCCTAAGCGAAGTCTTGTAATAATAACTTGGTCTCGTCTTGTTAGGTTTTCTCTTGACCAGGGTATTATTGTATTTTTTTATTTCCCGTAGTTTGCTTTGAGTGTTAGCCCATTCTGTCTGCCTGTGGTTTACTGTCTTATTTTCAGCTAGTTTGCATAGGTCAGTTGCTGTCATTTTGTTCAGGTCAGGTGTAGGTCTTTGAGTTGCAGTTTTCGCTAGTAAGTCTACTGTAGTGCTCTGTGAAATCCCTTCATGTCCAGGTAACCAAAACATAGTGATATGTCTGTTCTTTGTTTGTAGTTGGAATAATTGTGTAAAAATCTCTATGACTATCTCTATGTAGGATAAAGTAGATCGGCTAAAGCGGCTCTTGCTAACCATCCTATACAAATGAAACATATTTTGACTGAAAAAATAGGATAGAAGTGGTGAATAGGAAAACCGAAATAATACATTTAAAGAATAAATAAATAAAGCCTTTATTGCATAAGAGGAACAATACAAACAAAGAAAACTATTTCCAAAAAAAATAACCAAAATAAAAAGTAATAAAAATTTAAATTATTTTCCTTTTAAATTACTATTTACAATATTTAGAAATACATGTTTCTCATGCAGGCCTCCCCTTGATGGGGGTAATGGTCTAACTTCCCTGGAGACCAACCCAACTAGGAAGTGGAGTTCCCTGTTTCATCCAACACTGCTTTCCATTTGTCTTCGTTCCTTGCAACGTTCATCCAATTCGGACCAGCAACGGACTTGAAGACATCACTCCAACGCCTACATGGTCTTCCTCGTCTCCTCCTTAAGTTAAGCGGAATCCATTCCGTAGCCTTCAGGGTCCACCTGCTATCCTGCAATCTGGCAAGATGTCCAGCCCATTTCCACTTAATTTTCTTTATATGCAGGCCTATATCTGTCACTCCTGATCCTTGCCGCATACATGAACCCCTGACTTTATCCCGTCTCCTGTAGTTCATCATGCTTCTAAGGACGGAGTTTTGCCACACTACTAGCTTGGATTCTTGCTCCGTGGTCAGTGCCCAGGTTTGGCAGCCGTAACTCACAGAAGGGAGAACACAGCTTTCGAACACCATCTTCTTGTTATTCATGCTAAAGTTACCCTTCATTACTTCCTTTAGTGACCAATACTTCTGCCAACCTCTAGTAATTCTCCTTTGCACTTCTTTAGCTGCACGATTATTAAAGGATATAAGTTGTCCCAAGTAAGCAAACTCATCTACATACTGTAGAGCGATTCCGTTGAGGCTTATCTCCTTCTTTAAGCTATTGGTCATTAACACGGTCTTAGTGTAATTCATCTACATACTGCAGAGTGATTCCGTTGAGGCTTATCTCCTTCTTTAAGCTATTGGTCATTAACACGGTCTTAGTGTAATTCATCTACATACTGTAGAGCGATTCCGTTGTGGCTTATCTCCTTCTTTAAGCTATTGGTCATTAACACGGTCTTAGTGTAATTTGGGACTAGTCCTACTTCAGCGCTATGGTTTATGAGATTTAAAGAATATAATGTTTAATTTATTGGAAATGAATAAATCTTTTTATCTACAATTTTTTTAATGACCATACTTCCTCTGGATAATCGAATTTCATGTATTGGAATTTAACGATTTTTTAAACAACCAACTACAATCACAGCTGATTGTTGATATGTAGATGGCCTTCAGTTATGACATGGCTATTGTAGCGTAAGGTTTGCCTACGTACTATTCGGCTGTATTTAGTTTTTAGGCTCCTGAAGATTCATCAGATGATGCGAAACATGTAGAACTATTTTAATAAATTTACTATTATGTTAATTTAGAAATTTATTATTGACTTTTTCCCTACACATGAAAAATTGTTGAGATTTGGGGTCACTAATTATTTAAATATATAAATATATATATATATATATATAGATATATATATATATATATATATATATATATATATATGCACACATAAAATTACATAAATTAGAACAAAAATTATCTGTAGCTGCTATATGTTAGATACTCATGTTGGACTATAAGTATTTGATGCATATATTACTAAAATATGTCTACAAGCTCGGTATGCTACTTAATCTTGTTGTCCCTAACCATTTCAACTGATAGTCCCTCATAATATCCAACATAAAGCAGCTAAAGTTGTTTTGTTAAAAATGTAGCTTGGCACTATTTTGCCCCGACCCCTTCATATAACCTTTCTGTAAATGTCGGGCAACTTCGAGGATTATGTTCCGTTAATATTCGAATCGTTAATAATTTCCTCCATAGATAATAGATTGTATATAGACCAGGATTAAATCGTTATGAGTTGCATGTCAAGCTGGAGTTAAGCTTCAGACCGCAAATACATGCACCGACATTCTGCGGTCTAACCGCGACATATCAAGGAATTCTATCCAGCTCCTTTCATTCCTTAGAATAGTGAATGGTTTTAATAACAATCCGTTTACAAACTGAAAAAGAAGTCTTATTATCTCGATTTTGTTCTCTCATATTTGCATTTCTTTAAACAATATTCCAGCTCGCAAATACTGAATATAAAAAAAAAAAAACAGTAGCAGAAGAAGTTTAGAACAAGAATAAAAACGAATTGCCTCCTAAATTCTTCTTGTTTTTTTGGAAATTAGAATTGATAAACCAATTTTACTATTTAAGAAATTTTAAATGTCAGGAATGAAACCTAACGGAACTTTGAATGACAAGTATTATCATTGCCAAGGTATTACTAGTAATTAACTTAGATTTCATTATCAAGTTGGCGTCAGTAGCGACAATCGAAGGAATTTTGTTTTACTTTCGGTTAATTATGTAATTCCTGCAGTAGTGGAAATCAATGAAATACCTTTAGTTGGGGATATCAATGTAATTCCTTTAGTTGGGGATATCAATGTCATTCCTTTAGTTGGGTATATCAATGTCATTCCTTTAGTTGGGGATATCAATGTCATTCCTTTAGTTGGGGATATCAATGTCATTCCTTTAGTTGGGGATATCAATGTCATTCCTTTAGTTGGGGATATCAATGTAATTTCTTTAGTTGGGGATATCAATGTAATTCCTTTAGTTGGGGAAATCAATGTAATTCCTTTAGTTGGGGAAATCAATGTAATTCCTTTAGTCGGGGATATCAATGTCATTCCTTTAGTTGGGTATATCAATGTAATTCCTTTAGTCGGGGATATCAATGTCATTCCTTTAGTTGGGGATATCAATGTCATTCCTTTAGTCGGGGATATCAATGTCATTCCTTTAGTTGGGTATATCAATGTCATTCCTTTAGTTGGGGATATCAATGTCATTCCTTTAGTTGGGGATATCAATGTCATTCCTTTAGTTGGGGATATCAATGTCATTCCTTTAGTTGGGGATATCAATGTAATTTCTTTAGTTGGGGATATCAATGTAATTCCTTTAGTTGGGGAAATCAATGTAATTCCTTTAGTTGGGGAAATCAATGTAATTCCTTTAGTCGGGGATATCAATGTCATTCCTTTAGTTGGGTATATCAATGTAATTCCTTTAGTCGGGGATATCAATGTCATTCCTTTAGTTGGGGATATCAATGTCATTCCTTTAGTCGGGGATATCAATGTCATTCCTTTAGTTGGGTATATCAATGTAATTCCTTTAGTCGGGGATATCAATGTAATTCCTTTAGTTGGGGATATCAATGTAATTCCTTTAGTTGGGGATATCAATGTAATTCCTTTAGTTGGGGATATCAATGTCATTCCTTTAGTTGGGTATATCAATGTAATTCCTTTAGTCGGGGATATCAATGTCATTCCTTTAGTTGGGTATATCAATGTAATTCCTTTAGTCGGGGATATCAATGTCATTCCTTTAGTGGGGGATATCAATGTCATTCCTTTAGTCGGGGATATCAATGTCATTCCTTTAGTCGGGGATATCAATGTCATTCCTTTAGTTGGGGATATCAATGTCATTCCTGTAGTTGGGGATATCAATGTCATTCCTTTAGTTGGGGATATCAATGTCATTCCTTTAGTTGGGGATATCAATGTAATTCCTTTAGTTGGGGATATCAATGTAATGCCTTTAGTTGGGGAAATCAATGTCATTCCTTTAGTTGGGGATATCAATGTAATTCCTTTAGTTGGGGAAATCACTGTAATTCCTTTAGTTGGAGATATCAATGTAATTCCTTTAGTTGGGGAAATCAATGTCATTCCTTTAGTTGGGGATATCAATGTAATGCCTTTAGTTGGGGAAATCAATGTCATTCCTTTAGTTGGGGATATCAATGTAATTCCTTTAGTTGGGGATATCAATGTAATTCCTTTAGTTGGGGATAACAATGTCATTCCTTTAGTTGGGGATATCAATGTCATTCCTTTAGTTGGGGATATCAATGTAATGCCTTTAGTTGGGGAAATCAATGTCATTCCTTTAGTTGGGGATATCAATGTAATTCCTTTAGTTGGGGATATCAATGTCATTCCTCTAGAAGAGGCAATTAATGTCATACTTTGGTAGAGGCGATCAATGTAATTCCTACGATAGAGGAAATCATTAGAAATCCTATAGTAGACGCAACCAATATAATTGTTTTAGCAGTGGCGATTAATGTAATTCCTGTAGAAGAGGCAATCAATGTAATATCTTTGGTGGAGGCGATCAATGGAATTCCTTTAGTAGAGGCAACCAATGTAATTTCCTTAGTTGAGGATATCAATGGAATTCCTTTAGTAGAGGCAACCAATGTAATTTCCTTAGTTGAGGATATCAATGGAATTCCTTTGGTAGAAGATATCAATCTGATTCTCGTAGCAGTGGCAATCAATGCAATTTCTTTGTTAGAAACAATCAATGGAATTCCTTTATTAGGGGATGTCAATGGAATTCATATGGTGGTGGGATACATTTTAATTCTTTTAGTAGAGGATATCAGTGTAATTCCTTTAGTAGAGGCAGTCAATGTAAATTCTCTACTGGCGGCAATCAATGTAATTCCTTTTTTAGAGGAAATCATTGGAATTCTCTTGTAGAGGCAATCAATATAATTCCTTTAGTAGAAGCCATAAATGCAATTCCATTAGCAGCGGCAATCAATGTAATTTCGTTAGTGGAGGCAATCTTTTTGCACTTTTCGGAATTTAGCAATTGAGTTATATACAATATATATATATATATATATATATATATATATATATAAGCAAATTGCTAAGAATTGGGAGAAAAATTAAAGGAAATATTTGCTGCAAAATATTATAAAATATAATTTGTAAATACACACTATTTTCCCCATAACTGCTTAAGATGTAATTTAGTAAAATGAAATATGTCCAATTCCTTCACAAAAATCAAATTTTATTTTTCACACTGAGCGCTTTCAGTAGCTCCTGCTACCATCCTCAGTTCAGCTTTACGGCTAAGGGAGTCAGTAGCTCCTGCTACCATCCTCAGTTCAGCTTTACGGCTAAGGGAGTCAGTAGCTCCTGCTACCATCCTCAGTTCAGCTTTACGGCTAAGGGAGTCAGTAGCTCCTGCTACCATCCTCAGTTCAGCTTTACGGCTAAGGGAGTCAGTAGCTCCTGCTACCATCCTCAGTTCAGCTTTACGGCTAAGGGAGTCAGTAGCTCCTGCTACCATCCTCAGTTCAGCTTTACGGCTAAGGGAGTTAGTAGCTCCTGCTACCATCCTCAGTTCAGCTTTACGGCTAAGGGAGTCAGTAGCTCCTGCTACCATCCTCAGTTCAGCTTTACGGCTAAGGGAGTCAGTAGCTCCTGCTACCATCCTCAGTTCAGCTTTACGGCTAAGGGAGTCAGTAGCTCCTGCTACCATCCTCAGTTCAGCTTTACGGCTAAGGGAGTCAGTAGCTCCTGCTACCATCCTCAGTTCAGCTTTACGGCTAAGGGAGTCAGTAGCTCCTGCTACCATCCTCAGTTCAGCTTTACGGCTAAGGGAGTCAGGTGCTCCTGCTACCATCCTCAGTTCAGCTTTACGGCTAAGGGAGTCAGTAGCTCCTGCTACCATCCTCAGTTCAGCTTTACGGCTAAGGGAGTCAGTAGCTCCTGCTACCATCCTCAGTTCAGCTTTACGGCTAAGGGAGTCAGTAGCTCCTGCTACCATCCTCAGTTCAGCTTTACGGCTAAGGGAGTCAGTAGCTCCTGCTACCATCCTCAGTTCAGCTTTACGGCTAAGGGAGTCAGTAGCTCCTGCTACCATCCTCAGTTCAGCTTTACGGCTAAGGGAGTCAGTAGCTCCTGCTACCATCCTCAGTTCAGCTTTACGGCTAAGGGAGTCAGTAGCTCCTGCTACCATCCTCAGTTCAGCTTTACGGCTAAGGGAGTCAGGTGCTCCTGCTACCATCCTCAGTTCAGCTTTACGGCTAAGGGAGTCAGTAGCTCCTGCTACCATCCTCAGTTCAGCTTTACGGCTAAGGGAGTCAGTAGCTCCTGCTACCATCCTCAGTTCAGCTTTACGGCTAAGGGAGTCAGTAGCTCCTGCTACCATCCTCAGCTCAGCTTTACGGCTAAGGGAGTCAGTAGCTCCTGCTACCATCCTCAGTTCAGCTTTACGGCTAAGGGAGTCAGTTTTGTGAAGGAATTGGACCTATTTCATTTGACTAAAGTTCTTCCTTCTCTGCCAGCAACCTCAAAGTACTTCGTAAGATTTAACCCTGGATTGACACCGTGGGGTGAAAAATACCCCACACTTTGTTCTATGGCGTGTTTCTTAATTTCTGTAAATCATAGAGACTCCCTCCTTCTTCCTAAATAATCGGAAGTGCATTTCCTGGTATAAACTAATATAAACAAAGCCAGTTGTCTGCTAATGGCTGCATGACAAAGTCGGGTATTTTTTACCCCACGGTGTAGTTAACGTATGTCTTTTTCGCTCATCTAATTGACCTTCACAGGTCGATCACTTTCATGTTACGGCTTTCCCAGTGACAAAATGGGCTCAAAACTGTCCAGAAATGATTTTCTCTTTGATTTGGGCTACCGACTGGTGAAAGTTCAGGTGGCAGTTAGTGCCTAACTGGAGAACACATCAAAACCACTGAAGACACTGATGCTTGTTGTTTTGGGAGATGAATCAACTCCTGATGGACCTTCAACATCTTTCGCTATCTTGTGAAACCCGTGAGATGTTCATTTTGTGACAGGAAGACGAAAATACTATTTTCTGTATGTTATCTGCCGATGTGTCGCGATAACCGATCACCAAAATGTTAGCAAGTCTCAATTGGACAGAACATTGTATTTTCCTAAAGTTCCTATTTTTTATGGCTTTTGATTATTTTAGTTTATTGAATGAATGAATGAATGAATGAATGTAAATTTATTATTTCATACGTACATATATATATACAAATATAAAAAGAAAATAATAAAACAATTTACTTAGGCTTGGACATTGTCCATCAGCCAGAGTGCATACCTATATACATAACTTAATTTCATAAAATAAAAATATACATTTTGCAAGTTATGGATACCACTTAAGATGGCTATGGATAAAAGAAGAAAAAGAAAAATTAAAATAAATAATTAAACATAAAATGAAATAATAATTAATAAATACAGTCATAATAAAATAGACTGAGAGAATATATATATATATATATATATATATATATATATATATATATATACATATAAATAAAATAAACAACTTATAGATCAATAATTAAATTGAAAAATTAAAAACTGTCGATATTTCCATATATTTTTTAAATATTTATATAAGGTGTCCCAGTTGTTTCCGTTCAGAATCTGCTTGACTTCTTCAAGGGTGAGTAGGTCCTTTCCGTAGTGCGCCCTCCTGAATTCCTTCATTATCGGACATCTCGCGAGAAAATGCAGAGTGTCTTCCTCCTCCTTGAGATTGCACATGGAGCAGTGACCACGCCCGTCTGTTCGCCATGGCCTACTGTTTAGATGCAGCATCTCTGTCCTAGCCTTCATGATTAGACGGACTGCATAGAGGGACCTGTCATCTGACATGTAGGAAACGGCTGCATCAGTGTGGACTAACGATTTATAAAGCAGATGATACTGAGAAGATTTACAAGATTCTGTCCATCGCCTCTGCTCCTGATTAGCGAGTGACAGCAATAACAATATAAGCAATAATATTTAGTTTATTGTTCGTAATGAATATTTTCAGTTTAGTAATATTGTTTTCAGGATAATTATTTGGTGCACGAACAATATTGACTTTTAGGATTTCCTAGCTATTTTGTGAATTTCAATTAATGTGTTGCACATTTATTCCTGTTTGAATTTATTTCATGATGTTCCTCGTCTATACATTGTTTTTGTGTAAAAAAGCCAAATAAAAAATTGAAATTTGTTTATTTTAAACATTTTCAAAGTATGGGGTAAAATTTACACCACGGTGTCATTACCGTAGATGTCAATAGCAGAGTCAATCCAGGGTTAATTGTCTATATATTACTGTTTATATTATTGATTTCTGAGTGTATTGTGTATAATTTATAATTATTTTATCAGTTCTGCTATTGAGAATGCTCCTTGACCCTAGACTCTAGACTATCTTCATCAAGGCCGAACCTAAACATCCGAATTGTGTGAGTTCACTATTTCTTATCAGCTAATCTTCTTATCTATACGTCACTTTCAGAATAAAAACATTTTTGTTACACATTCAAAGAATATTTAATGTTTCTCCTGGATTACATAGGAAATATTTAGACGATTTTATCTTCCGCTTTGTGGTAAGCTAAGTTTCCTGGTATAGGATTAGCACTACGTAGCCAACAGTGTTTGTTAATTACTTTGAGTTGTAAACTACATTTTTAATAACTAACTTGTAATTGAGTAAACCCACTTCGTACCTACAATCTAGAAATTAGCAACTGTAGTTAGTAGTAGCATTTTTTTGTAGTTTGTAGTCTTTTTGTGCAGTTATGTCAATGAAGAGTATATGGCAGGAGCCAAACATTATCGGCACTTCCTAATATATCTAAACAATCTGTGATGTTTTAAACTAATGTTATGGTTGCTGGTCACGGGGCCAAAGTCTCTTGAGCCTCCTGGGAAGGTCTTTAGGGTGGGTATGAGTGGAAAGGGATTGACCTCTAGGATTTGGGTGGGATGACAATTTGGAATGAAACGTTAGGAATCGGGATTTGGCGAGGCCGTTTACGAAGGGAATGTTGAGGTCGTTGTGTAGGGTTTTGTTGGAGACATAAAAGGGAGCATTGACTATTCTACGAAGGACTTTCGATTGGAATGCTTGTATTCGTTGTATGTTTGAGTGTTTTGCTGTTCCCCATAATTTGTGCAGTTAACTACGTTGGGGAAGAGTAATTGTAACTGAACATGTAGTAAACTACTAATTGCACGAATTTATGTGCGTAGGGTTTAACGCCAAATTAAATTTTGAAGTTTATTACTTTCTGGGGGCGAGGTTAGCTCAGTGGTAGAGCACTGGACTAATATGCTAGAGGATCTTAGTTCAAATCCCGAGCATAGTACTAAAGATTTTTTCTTCTAGTGTCTCGTTCATGGGTTGAATTCGGCCTCCCTGACCGTCCCTAGGCCAACCAAGCCTTTAATTAATTTAAGCAAGGGGAAATTCGGGCGACTGGAGCATAGAACTGACCACACTATCTCCCTAGTGGCCAGAGGAACTGGAAAGAACCTCTGTAAAAATCCACAACGCCATGCATGAGGCGTTTGAAATTAGCTGCCCGCCAAGAATTAAAAGGCAAGAAAAGGAGCCACCATGGTGGAACAGCGAATTGGAAAAGCTCAGGAAAAAGGCCAGGGGGCTTTTCAATCGGGCAAAACAAAATGGTAATTGGAGGGACTATAAACAGTCCCTGACGGAGTATAACAAAGGAATCAGGCAGGCTAAGAGAAGGACCTGGAGAGATTTCTGCAAGGATGTTAGTAGCCTACCAGAAGCTGCTAGGCTACAGAAAGTGCTTGCCAAAAGGCACACAAATGAAATGGGACTGCTAAAGAGACCCGATGGGACGATTACGAGCAACCTGGAAGAGACAGTTAGGGAGCTACTAGTGACCCACTTCCCAGACTGCTCAGACGTAACAGAGGAGATGGATGAGCCTCCGAGGCATGAAAATGCAAACAAACGGATGCTTCAAGCAGCCAAGAAAATCTTTACAATTGAAAAGGTAAAGTGGGCAATAGGAACCTTCAAGCCTTACAAGGCTTCTGGAGGAGATGGCATTATCCCTGCTCAGCTAATCCATGGGAAAGAAAAGCTTGCAGGCATTCTAGCAGCCATGTTTCAGGCAAGCTATGCACATGGATACATCCCCTGTCTCTGGAGGGACACGGACTTCGTTTCTGAATACCCAGACAGAAAATTAGTTTTGAAATGTATTTCTATCAATGTTTCTGGTAAATGGCTACAGAACTCGCTTAAAAAATGGTTTCATTCGTTTTCCTACGTTAAGGAATCATTCGCACAAAGTTCGCTCCAAAAACCATGATCCAGAAAACGGATTCAACAGGTTAATGAACTTGACCTTTTAAATGAGAAGAAAGATTTTTGTACCAAATGTTATCAAAATCGAACCATTTTTGAGCCGATGAGGAACTTCTTAATAATTCAAATCCCCCTAAAAGTACTTAAACATTTGAATATAAAAAAAAACCTTTCTTAGCGAGAGTTTAAACTCTAAACGTATTGTCCGTGCAAAGTTTCAAATTTTTGTTTCAAGTGGTTCGGGATATTATTACCTCGGATGGGCCATCACCAGGGCGTAAACTCTATGAGGGACAAAATAACAGTTTATTTCTAGTAATTCAAGTACCATCATAGTTGAAATTAACCTCAATTAAAAATAATACTATGAAATAGATATTGTACGGTAACGGCTGTTCTTTATCGTCCTAGCAACACATGCTGCCTAGGTTTGCCTGCTCTAACCAACTAAAACTTTAAACCCCCCTAAAAGTACTTAAACATTTGAATATCAAAACAACCTTTCTTAGCGAGTTTTTACACTCTAAACGTATCGTCCGTGCAAAATTTCAAATTTTTGTGTCAAGCGGTTCTGGATATTATTACCTCGGATGGAACATCACCAGGGCGTAAACTCTATGAGGGACAAAATCACATTTTATTTCTAGTAATTCAAGGATCTACAACTACAAATTTAACAAACAATTGTTCTCATATGTCGTTTGTAGTTGTAGCTATATGATATTTCTTTAGTGGTATAACTATTTCTGTTTTATTAATTCTGCATTTGTTATTTTGTCTTTTAGCTGACGAAAGCTGCCAAAGAGTAGTAGAAACGTCCTTAATACAGATTTTTACAAAAATCGTGTTGATGTTTTCTTTGCCAATTCCCAACTAATCCCTGATTGGTTTTTACCTCGACAGCCAACTATCTACAGTTCATTTTATCTTTATAAATATATATATATATAACCTCAAAAATGGTGAAGCTAACCTTAAAAATAATACTTTGAAAGGTCAAATTTGTTAACGAGTACAATCCGTCCATCGGAATATTATTTGTTGGCTAAAATTCATGCGAAAAATAACACATACATTTTTACGTTAACCGGTTTGCAGGTTTACTTTCTAGGATATGTTTTCTACCGTAGACACAGCTGTGTGTTAACGTAACCTCCAGGAGGTGGATTGAGTGCTCTAGTCTAAGAACCATCTGTCTAGGCACGTGTTCTAAGGATGACACATGTCTCACGTGTAGATAATTCTCCTTACAAGCTCATTCCTGCCTCATTTAGTAACATACTAATAGGCTTTAGTCTTACACTCAACGTTATTTCTCACCAGGCGCTCTTCCGTTTTCATAATTTTTTTATTTAAATTTTTAAGTCCACTTATACATCACAACGATTTTTGGGAACGGGTTATCTACAGCCAGGGACCACAATTTTGTAGAAAAATAAGGCTGATGCCTTTTCTTTTTTTTTTCCAAAGAAAAAACATCACCCCAGAGTGGAAATCGAACCCACTACCTTAGGCACGGAGCCACTTACGGACACTGGGAACCAAAATAAAAATTAAATGTTTCCTAAAAATTATGATACAAAAATTACTTCATAATTTATATTTTTTAAATTAATGAATAACTGTTATGAAATAATTTTTATATACAAAGGGTTTCGATAAAAATTGTTGGGGAAATTTTTATAATAAAATTTTGTGCAAAAAAATTCTAGTTTAATTTCAAACTTTAAAACCAAAAAAAAAACGATTTTGTATTGTGAGAGTAAAATCATGGATATATTTTTAATGTAGTTTAAGAAATAATGATATGCATCATTATCATATTTCATTAATTTAATAATTAAAGTTTCATTAATCACTTATCACGAGATCTACAATTAATGTATTTTACCCTCAGAATAAATTAAGAAATACTTGATTTGGAACCTTTTGTTTATGTCAGTGAATCAAAGTTTCTTTTCATTATGACACTAATATGGTTTTTTTATTTTAAATAATGTTTAAAAGTTGAAATAATATAAAAATTTCTATTCAAACTTTTATACAAAAAGATTTTGGAATAATAATATTCAAATAATTTTTATTTTTAAGTTTTTTAAATAAAAATTATTAGAAAACTGTTTAAAAAAAAAATAACAAAATATATCATTTATTATGAAATCTTCATTTTTATGTCCCAATAATAAAAATTAAAAGAAAAGTGAAACTATTTTGAAGAATTAATAGTTATTTTCGGTCCCTGGAAACTAGCATCGTTTATGATCAAACAAGAGGAAGTCTTTTAAAACAGATAATTAACCAATATCTTTCGAAAACGTCCATAGGCCCGATGAATACACTGGTTCCCGTAGAATGCCGAAGTTAAGCATCGTCGGGCGTGGTCAGTACTCGAGTAGGCAGACACTTTTTGCGGAGTTTAATTATCAGCAAAAATGACAATAAATGTTGCCTATAAGCGACTGAAAATGTGCATCCGTTACAGCTGTACAAGATCACGTGAGCAAGAACCCATCCGTTACAGCTGTACAAGATCACGTGAGCAAGAACCCATCCGTTACAGCTGTACAAGATCACGTGAGCAAGAACCCATCCGTTACAGCTGTACAAGATCACGTGAGCAAGAACCCATCCGTTACAGCTGTACAAGATCACGTGAGCAAGAACCCATCCGTTACAGCTGTACAAGATCACGTGAGCAAGAACCCATCCGTTACAGCTGTACAAGATCACGTGAGCAAGAACCCATCCGTTACAGCTGTACAAGATCACGTGAGCAAGAACCCATCCGTTACAGCTGTACAAGATCACGTGAGCAAGAACCCATCCGTTACAGCTGTACAAGATCACGTGAGCAAGAACCCATCCGTTACAGCTGTACAAGATCACGTGAGCAAGAACCCATCCGTTACAGCTGTACAAGATCACGTGAGCAAGAACCCATCCGTTACAGCTGTACAAGATCACGTGAGCAAGAACCCATCCGTTACAGCTGTACAAGATCACGTGAGCAAGAACCCATCCGTTACAGCTGTACAAGATCACGTGAGCAAGAACCCATCCGTTACAGCTGTACAAGATCACGTGAGCAAGAACCCATCCGTTACAGCTGTACAAGATCACGTGAGCAAGAACCCATCCGTTACAGCTGTACAAGATCACGTGAGCAAGAACCAATGAGAGCACAGGGGAACAACCACAACATTTATTTTCATGTTTCCTAATACAAAAAGTGTCTGCCCTTTTGTAATTATTTTCAGGTCAGGTAGAGGTACATACCCTTACAACCGTGACCTATTTGGGGTCATCAATTATTTCATGGAAGGTCTAACCAAAATTATAACTGTTTCTATTTCAACCTTTCCAAATGACATTAGGGATAAGAACGGAACCGCGCTAAGATGATGCAGTTTCTGCGAGTCGGACGTTTTTTTTTTACATGTTAACCCCCTTAAAATTGTCTCTAGAGAACCCTTGAGAAAAAACAAACCCCAAAATAAAACACAAACCTCTGGTAGGAAACACTAAAACCCAAAAGTACATACAAAATATCAATTACTGACATAATTCATTTAAACTAAGTTGTGTAAATTATGGTAACTCAGTTTAAGTTGTATAAATTACGGTAACTCGGTTAGTTGTGTAAATTATGTTAACTTACTCAATAAACGGGAGGCGGAGCAGCAACATTTCAACGACAACAAGCTTCGGGAGATAAAACCACTTATGGAATCATGGAACTCCAGAAATATTTTCGGTGGAATTGGCACATTACAGTGTAGTTATATTAGTCAGTATCAACTGTCTAAATTTTTTTTTTTTTTTTTAATCTGCTGTAGCTAGGAGATCCAACTTCTGTCTTCTTGCTAAAATGGTAAAAAAACTATGCTAAATTGTCTATAATGTCAGATGTTAAAGTCCCAGACGCATCTGTAAAATAGTAGCTTTGGTTGGATGCTAGGAGAGGCCATGCTAATTTTTGCGTATAACTTCGGAAGTATTAAAGGGTTTTTACCATTTCTTTTTTATGGGCTAAATATCTTCCGTAACTAATCATAAATGATATCCAAGAAAGTTTATGCAAAAAAATATTTTTAGAATGGACAAAAAATACGATTTTCCGAGTGCATTGAAGAGTGAACGTGATGCTGGTTTGAAGATAACTTAACTTTTTTTTTTGTACCTCCTTCAATACATTTCAAAATAGAACCCCATTTTTTAATATGAAAATATGAAAAAAACTAAATATGAAAAAAATGAACATTTCAAGCATTGAAGTTTAAAGTAGGTTTCTCAAAACTATGATCCTAAAATTTGGCGATATACATATATTAAAATCACATCAATATTATATTAATCAAGTTTACGAAAAGATTGTAATTAGTCTAACTTTATTATAATTCTCTTAATTTAAATTATAATTTTCATAGTCTTAGTTTAAATTATATAGTCTTAGTTTAAGTTATAATAGTCTTGATTTAAATTATAATTGCCTTATTGGATTTTAAGATAATGCCTGTAATGGTGTTTAACTAATAAATGATATAATCTGTAACTAATTATTTTTAACAATTTGTAACTAAACAAAGCATAACACCATTACACACAGGCAAAGAACTACACCTATCTCACAAACTCACAGACGTCTCAAAATTTAATTAAATACCTAAAGCAAATATTTATAAAAGAACCCAAACCTTTTCGAACCAACATATTGGAAGGCGCAAATAACCTAGTAGTAGAGCCCCAAACTCCATATCTATCTATCTATCTATCTATCTAGTCATATTGGAAGGCGCAAATAACCTAGTTGTAGAGCGCCAAACTCCAT
Source organism: Gonocerus acuteangulatus (assembly GCA_946811695.1). NCBI lineage: Eukaryota > Metazoa > Arthropoda > Insecta > Hemiptera > Coreidae > Gonocerus > Gonocerus acuteangulatus. The sequence continues at coordinate 9,813,416 of OX328127.1, read as the reverse complement.
ATCTATCTATCTATCTATCTATCTATCTATCTAGTCATATTGGAAGGCGCAAATAACCTAGTAGTAGAGCCCCAAACTCCATATCTATCTATCTATCTATCTATCTATCTATCTATCTATCTATCTATCTATCTATCTAGTCATATTGGAAGGCGCAAATAACCTAGTAGTAGAGCCCCAAACTCCATATCTATCTATCTATCTATCTATCTAGTCATATTGGAAGGCGCAAATAACCTAGTAGTAGAGCCCCAAACTCCATATCTATCTATCTATCTATCTATCTATCTATCAATCTATCTATCTATCTATCTATCTAGTCATATTGGAAGGCGCAAATAACCTAGTTGTAGAGCGCCAAACTCCATATCTATCTATCTATCTATCTATCTAGTCATATTGGAAGGCGCAAATAACCTAGTAGTAGAGCCCCAAACTCCATATCTATCTATCTATCTATCTATCTATCTATATATCTATCTATCTATCTAGTCATATTGGAAGGCGCAAATAACCTAGTTGTAGAGCGCCAAACTCCATATCTATCTATCTATCTATCTATCTATCTATCTATCTATCTAGTCATATTGGAAGGCGCAAATAACCTAGTTGAAGAGCGCCAAACTCCATATCTATCTATCTATCTAGTCATATTGGAAGGCGCAAATAACCTAGTAGTAGAGCCCCAAACTCCATATCTATCTATCTATCTATCTATCTATCTATCTATCTGTCTATCTATCTATCTAGTCATATTGGAAGGCGCAAATAACCTAGTAGTAGAGCCCCAAACTCCATATCTATCTATCTATCTATCTATCTATCTAGCCATATTGGAAGGCGCAAATAACCTAGTTGTAGAGCGCCAAACTCCATATCTATCTATCTAAAAATTTGGCGATACTCTGGCGTCTTCAATTTTCATCCAATCAACTTCAAATTTTAAAAGCAGCTTTTTAATGACATTTGCTAGTAAAGTATGTAGAGTTTCTTTTTTTTTTTTTTTTTTTTTTTTTTTGATTGATTGAATTATAACGATTTTATGACCGATTTTTGACGAATTTGTTAATAGAAAATGAATAATTGTTCACCATTTTCGAAATAATTCATATACCTTAAAAATCCTACGTACTTAACCAGAATTAAACTTCTTCTTTCGAAATAATTTTAGTTTTTTGTTCTAGATTAAAAATTGCTGCCTGCAGACTATCACCAGGGGAATAATTGGATTTCCATTCGTCAGACATAACACCATATCAATATCCCATATAAAACGGTTGACAAAAACAATCGAAAAATATTGATTCATGTTATTTATAAGTCTAACGAAATGAATTTTATTTTGATCGCAAAAGGGAGTATTACCTCTTAAAATAACATTGATTGAACCAGAGTTGGGCAAAAATTATCTTCGGATAACGGATGACGAATAACCTAGGTTATTCGTTATTTGTCATCTATAATTTTCGGATATCCGTTATGCGTTATTCGAAATTATTACCATTTACGTAAAGTTATCGGTCATCTTTTATCTTAAGATTTCATTTGAAATAATTTTTCATCTTACGGATGAATTTTAATTCGATGGATAAATTTTCATCCGAAAGATGATTTTTATATTTCGAAGATGTGTAGAAAACCAATTTACTACTTAATCATAATGTATTTATTTATTATTTAAATATAATATAATATGTAATTATTTAAATTATTATTAAATATAATTATGTATTACATTATTATTTAAATATATAATTAAACTTTAAATTAAATTCAACAAAGATTTTAAAACTACTCTTTTCTCAAACATTTCATCAGAGAGTCGATTGCTTTTTGGAATATCCGTTATGAAAGCAAACGAGAACAGCCGTTCGACTGGTGCTGAAGATGGAAGTGCCGTGTTGTACTTAAAAAACAATTTCTTGGTGTTTAAATATTTATTTAAAGAGTGCAATGCCATGTGCAAACAAACAGTTTGTGTTTGCCCGAATGGATAGAAAAAAGTGGTATTGTGGACGGATAACGAATAAAAGATAATTCGCCCGTTTCTCGAATAACGGATAATTGGTCATCCGTGGTTTTATGATTAACGAATAATGGATAAAAAATTATCTTTTATTCGTTACATAAATAAAAAATTATTCGAATAAGCCCAACCCTGGATTGAACCATGCGTAAATCCAAAAATTGCCAGAACATTTTTTTTAAATATAAAAAAATCACGATTTTTTTTGTATTATTTCGCTCGTAACTCAGAAAATATTTAAGCACGAACCCTTGGGAAGGCGTGAAAAAGCTTGTTATAACACTTCCTAAATTTTTCCATGAATTAAAAACGTTAAACTTGATTCGCGGTCTTGGGAAACAATTAGTGATTTTTGATTATCGGGGAGTAAAAATGTGGCCAAATTTAATATATCCTGAAATAACAAGGAACAACCAAAGAATATTACATTTTGTACGACGTTGTAAAACGAGGCATAGCTTTTATTTCACATTCATTTCCTAGATTGTAAAATTTAATTTACCACATAGAATAATGATAACAAAAACCGTATCTGGTATCAGGAACAGATTTTTATATTTTTCTTAATAAACAGAAAAAAATCGTTAAGAGCCTTCTCCTCAAATTCAGGAACACAAATATGCTTTATGCCCACCCGACAAACCTATGTAATGTAGTACAGTAGAACATACAGTCCTATTTTTCGTACATGGCTACCGCGCATGCGCGAACGCCAGCGGACACTTTTTTTTCAGTTTAGCCATCGCTAAACCATGCTTAAAAAAAATGAAACAAGAAAGATGCCTAGATTATGAAGATCTCTTCCCGAGAATATAACATCGGCGGCGCTGGCTTGATCTGGTTTCTATTTAGAAAGTGTCGGCTGCGGGACTTTACGTCAAAGACTGCGCAAATAGTTAGGAATTAGCGTCACTGTGTGCGTCAAAAGTAGTAACCCTGCCAGGTCGTCATTTCGGGGTCGGTGTGGTTTTGCAACTCTCTCAAGGGTAGTAAGCTATTTCTGAAGAATCATATAGAGGAGATATTTATTTTAGCATCTTCCTATGAAACTCGGTAGACATGATTTGCAGCCATTGAGGTTGTACTCGTAAAAGATTTTTTTTTATCATTTCTTCCAATCTTTATTGTTCCTTCCGAAAATGACCCCTCTTAGAATTTATTTATATTAAGTGTTCAGATGTTGGGTTTAAAATTAGCGCATACATTTTAGACTATAGCCCAGTCAGATAAAAAGATTCGTTTAATTGTGCACCTCGAAAGGAAAATATCCCTTTCACTCTGCCTCCGGTTGGATAAATCTTGAATATTTATATTTAACATCATTTTGTGACAAATTAATAAACTATTAGCTGTTACCCTGAGTGCCATGCGAGAAACGTGCATCTAGAAAAGTCAAGACAAATCAGAAACCAAATAAGTAACATTAAATAATAACGCAAATCCGTAACTTTGGGCTCACAGTTTCGAACCCGTGACCTCCGAACTGTGAGTCCTTGACGATTTTAAACTAGCCTATGACACCCCCCAAAATGAAGACTAACATGTGTGCCAAGTTTGGTAAAAATCGGTCAAACGTTGTGGTTTTCAAACATAAAGACAGTCGTCAGCTGGTGGACTTTTTTGAGCCTGCCTATGACACTCCCCGGATCAAGACCAACCTGTGTGCCCAGTTTTGTCAAACGCGGTCAAACGGAGTGGGTTTGTATAATGATCAAACGTACAGACAGATTTTAGACGTTTTAGACCTAGCCTATGACAATCCCAGTATCAAGATGTACCTGTGTGCCGAGATTGGTCAAAATCGGTCAAACGATTTGGATTTGTGTAAGGAATAAATAGATAAACAAACAGACACGTGATTCATATATATATATATATATATATATATATATATATATATATATATATATATATATATATTTCAGGCCCGTAAAAAGACACGAGGGCCCTGAGGGGCAGATACTATAGAGGTATCTGATTCATGACCATACTAGGGAGATAGTGTGATATTTTTTATTTATTTCCTTCCCTAAGTAACCCTTAAGGAAGGGAGTTTATTTTTATTTTCTACATGTGCCGTACATGACAAAAGTACATAGCATGTAATTGATTACATATTAATATTTATATTCTTTATGATTACATTCTAAATGTAGAACATAAAGGAGAATAAATGAAACAAAAAAAAAGAAAGAGAAAAAAATGAAATAGAATACAAACAACAAAACTATATCGAAGGATAAAAAAAAAAAAAACACAAAAGATTTTTTTTTCCACCTATAATGATTTTCCAGTATCCCATTTTTGTATTTTAAATTTTAGTAAAGCCCTCTCACACTTAAGAAATAATATTTTTTCTGCAACAGGCCAATGTCCTATGTGTTTGGTCCCGTATATCTGTAATGTTTTTCTTTCTTCAGTTAGCAGTGTGCAGTCTTGCAGTAAATGGTGATATGTCTGTGTTGTATTGAAGACACAGTAACAGCTTTCATCTTGGCTTAGTCCAAATCTGTAAAAGTATGAATTAACTGTCCCGTGTCCTGTTAATAATTGTGTCATGTAAAAATTTGTTTTAGCATACGTTTTGTCAAAGTATTCTGTAAGATAGTGTGATATATATATATATATATATATATATATATATATATATATATATATATATATTCATTTTTTCTCCCAGTGACCTCCAACTTTCTATAGTATTGTTCCAATATTAAAATAAGTTTATTAATATACATTAATATGTACTTGTTCAATCAAATTACAGATATATAATGTACAAATAATTGTAGGAAATACCCTTTGAGGAGGAGCAGAATAGCTGGAAACCAGTTAGGGTGAAAATAATAAAAAACATGAAGTGAAAGGAGTGCAGTTATGACCTATGGGCTACAAAAACAATACTATATATATATATATATATATATATATATATATATATATATATATATATATATATATAGATTTATTCACATACTAATATTTAAATATCTCATCATATTAAACCATAATGAAAATTAAGTAGTGAAATAAAGAAATGTTTGAACCTCCCAGTGATAAGGTTATAACAGAGGGAATTTCCCCACGAATATAAGCCACGCCCTTTCCCCGCCAACTACACTATCTATTTGAACAGGCTATAGTTTAAATTGGTTACAGTCTTAGCTATTGCTAAGTATTGATAAACTATAAACACCATCTCCATTGTCTGTCCTCTCAATGCCTTCCTGCTCCTGAACGAGACATAATCAGTTATAGTGTTTCATGTAAAGTTTTGTTCAATTAATGGCATTGTAAATGGCCTAAAAGAAGGAAAAAATCTCTCCCAATTGAATTCTATTTTGCCTATCTGAACAGGTGATTTTGCCTATCTGAACAGGTGATAGTACTAATTAAAAAATTATAAGATATGCAATTTTCTCTCAATTGGAAACTGTTGATCCAGGACATTTCAATTCAAAATGAAACAGATGGAAAAAGGAAATAGGTCGGGGCGTGTCAGTTCAGTTGTGTAACCATCAAACATACAGCTGACTAACAATGTTTTATCCTGATTGTTGCGAGTCCTTGGCTATAGTAAGCTCCCATGAAAAATGTATGAAAATTACAATTCACTTATTCTATGGTAAATTGTGAACATTTTGGCACCCCATTTGTAAAGATGTGTTGTGTATTGGAGGAGAAATTAAGTCAAACGAGCAAGAACTGCTTCATCTTAATGGACCTATGCCTACAGCTTAGATTCAGTTGTTAAAGTTTCATGTTATGTTGTAAGAAATGTAAACACATACTCCTATGACATCTAAAAGTAAAGCGAGATTTTAGGCGTCACAATAAGCGGAATTTTAAGTATTCACTCGGTACACAATTTCTATAATTCAGTTTTATTTATTTTATTGTTTTTGGGCCGCAACTGGGCGATTTGCTCTATAAACAGGTAGGGTGCAAAAAAATGAAAGATTTATAAGATTAAAAAATTTAAACATTTAAATAAAGTAGAACCTCCATTATCCGGAGTAATGACGGGGAGGGTGGTCCACGGATAATCGAAAACCCCGGATAATCGAAACACAATATTTTATAGGCTAAATGTGCTGGATTATAAGGTTATAAAGAAAAACTGTGTACAAGATGTCATGTAAACCTTCTTATTTGCATTGAGAAATGTGTATGTAAACGTTTTATTAATTAATAATTTGTATAAGTGCAAAAATAAACTCAAATTCAAATTAAATTTTTTCGTCGAGAAAGTCAGTTATGTTTTGTCGTTTTTTGATACATAATTATTTTCATATATCTGTTCTGATCGCCGTAACGAGATAATTCTGCTGAAATTGGCATTCCTATATACTCTAGAGAAGAGTTAAAGCCCAACTGAGGATATATTTCCTCGGTAGGCTAACAGCCCAGTAGGGGATTCATAGAAAGACCTGAAAACGTTTCAGTTCCTAGAATATGAAATAAATTGAGATGCTTCCAGAAATATGGAATCATAACATTCTTCCGAAAACAGCCCTGTTTTTACATTCCTTAGTTTACAATGTATCTAATTAATTTAAATTCATATTTATGTACAAATAGTCATTACATACAAACAAATAATTAATACGTAATTATGAAATCAAATGCTTTAGTCGATAAAAATAATGCAATAAATATTCGTATGTACATAATATTTAAAGAAGGAATGAAAATAAAAATTCCCCTATCGAGACCCCGGTTAATTGGAATCCCGGATAATAGAGTCCCGGATAATGGAGGTCCTACTGTACAACTGAAATTATCAAAACTTTTACTATACAGGAAAATAAAAGAAAGGAAAAAAAGATGAAAAAAAATAAAAAGATCAAACATTAAAGGTCAACTATAAAATTAAAAAGAAGTAAGTAATAAATTATATTTAACAATTCTTCGCTCTATTTTGTACAAATAAAAGTTTATTTTAACATATTAAAATATTTTGTTTTCCTATATTTCTTCATACATGTTAATAAATATATTATTATGTGCGGGGTCTCTCAGATTACTGGAGAATATTTTACTGGGGGATAGTTCCAACCAGTGAAAAGAATTATTTTTATTTATAGAAATATTTTTTTATTTATTAATTATGGGCATTAAGAAATTTTCTTACGATTCTAGCTGTGTCGATTAGTACTGCTTGCTGGGATAATATTAAGTGTTCCTCTGACAATTTCAGATATTTGGTGGGACTGACCAAACCGGGTATTCGGTATCAAACCATTGGTAGAAATGATAACTGCAATAACTCTAGCGGAATCTAATTTATAGACATCTTTTAACCCAATGGCCAAGTCTTGATATTTTTGCAGCTTAGAATAATAATTCGAAAATTATTATTATATTATTATGTTTAGGTTTAATTAATTATCGCAAGCGAGCCCCGACTGTTTCCAAATTGGAACAAAATTTTTATTAGTTCCCGGTATCTGTTCGAATGCTTGCTTCATTGCAAAGAAACTTCCTTGAAAAGGCGCACTAGTTATGAGTGGAGCCCGGAAGATAGGCATTTATTTTTGGTTAAAATAGGCAGGCAAAAAGGCACTTGAAATACTGAAAATAGGCAGAATTGTAATTAAAATAGGCATTTATTAGGAGTGAAGGCAAAGAGGAATCTCACTCATTATTAATGAAATATGTATTTTAAATACTCATTCATTTCTTTATTATCAATTTATCACAGAATTAGTGTACTTACTCTTACTTTACCTTCTTACAAGCAACAACAAGATGCTTTTTCAAAGTATCAACTCTCATAGACCTTCTAAGAAAAAATGTTTTTCTTTATGGAAAAATGTCCTCTGCATTATCTTATCATTTCTAAATCCGGAATACCAGGTAACTACACCATTGTCACAGCAAAAGGGGTGTGAGGAAGGAGACGTACTTCTCTCATCCTCTCTCTTTCCTGGTATTCATTATGCTTGTTGCATTCCTTCTACCAAGGAAGGCTCTGTTATTTACAGAGGGTCAATCCACGGGTTGGGAAAATAAGCTTTCGAATTGATATTTGTGACGGCAATATGTAATTTAATTTGTGAAACCTTTTTTTTTTGCGACGAACTGAAATTCGAAATTCGTTATGTGCTTTTTAAAATGTTTAAATCACAGAAAAAAATTGCATAAGGAGCAAAAAAGGCAAAAAAAGGCTTTAAATCTTAAAAAAGGCAATGTAAAAATTGTCTCTACACTTCCTAAATGCACGGAAACATATTTATTTCTATCTGATTCTTCAATATATCCATTCAGATAAAAAAGGCATTTTGCCTAACTTCCGGGCTCAAGTTATGAGAAAGTGCTTCCTGATTTTCTATATCGATGGTCTCGCTAGACATGCTGGTCCAATGATTTTTCTTGTTTCTTTAAACAAATTATCCACCTTGTTCTCCCTATCATAGATTTTGGTGAACGTTTTAGAAATTATATAAAACTAAGCAAATTTTGGTAAAGAGCCAATGTTTAGGCGAGTGCTGTAGGATGTATAATTTTTTTAAAAAAAGAAAAAAACCCTACGAATGTGAGACTATCGGTTAAAATTTAAAAACGAGATTTTTATGACACTTTTTGTTAGTTTATGCATTTTAATAAAATCATGTTTTACGCGCCCCAAAAATGGTACACTTCCTTTAAGAATTGAACATTTTCCTCATTTAACCAGATGACAGTTATTAAAATTAAAAACAAAAAAAAAAACGTTTACGTAAATTCCTACTTCCCCTACTTGATTTCGCTTTTTTTCCGAACACAACATTCTTATTAGTTTCGAATATTATATAACCAAATTCTTTGCCAAAATACCAACAAGAATACTAAAAATAAAATAACGAAAAAATCCTGAAATATGTTCCATTCGGCGTTGCTCATCCTATTATATTATGTAAATTTGAGTTCTGTACTTCAATACAAAACATATTAGAGGAAAAGGTTGTTGTTTTGAATTCAGTAGGTTCCATGGTTTAGAATAACTGTAAAATGATGGATCACCCATTCATGTTTCGATTAGAATATCCAGAGCCATCTGAATGTGAAGCTACAGACCAATACACCTACAGACTAATGCAGGAATAAAGACTATCCTCTTGTATATATGAATAGGAAATAGGATTAAAATTCTGTTATATTGATTTTCCTGGATTTCAGAATATTAATTTATTAGGGTCTCCCCGTGGTCTAGTGGCTAGCGCCTTAGACTCTCATGAAATAGATGGTGGGTTTGAGTTCCAAAGGCGGCAGGAATTTTCTCATCTCACGGCTCGTTGAGAAAATTCTCGAAGAACCAGGGAGGTCGGCGCTAATGGCCCAGAAGTCGATTCGCCGTAGAAGAAAAAAAAAGGAACTTATTTATTACATTAAGAACAGATCGAGGTTGGTAGAGATGGCCGGGAGTAAAAGTTTAATTTTAGCGCGTTTTGTCACTCCCTCTATGGGTAGGAAACGCACACATACCTCGATCTGATGACGCAATCCAGAAGTTATGACTAGGCAATTTCACGTTTCAGAACTCCTACAGCACGAAAATAACAATTCGCTCGCTAGCAGGCTGAAAAATGGCACGACATTCTGTAGCAAAATCCTTAGTCTTTTCGGAGGGTCAAGTACCTTTAGCAGAAGTCAAAAGAAACAATGATTTTTTTTTAATCAAAATTCGAAAATGCTTCTAGAAAACTAAGTGTTATACAATTTTCAGTAATTTTTTTTTTTTTTTTTTTTTTACACATCGATGTGAAAAATAATAAAATTTTTTCGTCAGGAAACTAAAAATTCAATAATACACACTTATCTAAATTTGTAAATAGCCAAGATAATTGTATGTTTTTTTACAAGGATGAAAAATATTTCTATTGAGAGAACATAATATGTTCATATTTTTATGAACATAATATATTCAGAACATAACATATTATGTTGGGTTATCCATGAGAGGTCAAACAACCATTTTAAGTCTGGTAATTCGTAAAATAATATTATTCTACCAAGCCTTCAAAAAGCAGGCACTTTTGTCCGTTTCCTCCGCCCATAATCGTCTACCTGATGACCCTATTCGGAAGAGCTTATGAAAAAAATGCTTCAAAAATTGTACGGATTTTAACGAAACTTGATACAGAAATATTTAGCCAAAAATCAAAGGCCAACTTCCATCATCAACTGAGTCCGACCAACGGTTTTTTTTTTACTAAAAATCACGCGAAAACCCCGCAGAGTATCAGGATTACGTAACTAATGAAAAACGTCAAATGGAGTAATTTTTTTTCTTGACTGACGCACATTCTACTAAATATTTCTGCATAATGTGATTACTATGCAAAGAATTCATGCAAGAAGGTAACGAATTGCGTCACTGCTTCCTATATTTATGTAATATTTATTATCATTAAACAGGGAAGACATTAATAGATTATAGATAACGTTACAAGCAAAACGGAAGGCATATTATAGAAAAAAAAATGAGGCAATAAATTATTGCATTTTCATGATTTTCTGTTTTCCGCTAATCGAAAGAATTATACAGTATATATATATATATATATATATATATATATATATATATATAAGCTGTTCCCCGGCGTGCCATGCTACACCAGTATGGATTTGTAAAGAAACTAACATAAGTCAGACAGCTGATAGACAATTTCGATTTAGCCTATGACACTCCCCGTATCAAGATCTAACTGTGTACCAAGTTACGTCAAAAACGGTCAAACGGTGTAGATTTTTATAAGGAACAAACATACAGTCAGACAGACACCTAATAAACCATTTTGGCCTGATCTGTAACTCTCCCCGTATCAAGACCTATCTGCGTGCCAAGTTTAGTCAAAATCGGACAAATGGTCTGGATTTGTATAAGGAACTGACAGACAAACACTTGATTTTTTTATATAAGGATTGTTATTTTAATTGCAGTTTTTTTTTTTCAATAAAACATGAATAGTAAATGAGAAGCGTGTTTGTATTACTTGTTCATTGCATTGTAATCTATGAAGATGAGAAGAATTTTATTGACGTTTATTTTTGTTTTTACTACTATTGCTCAATTTTATATGATATGATTTTAATTTATTATTAATTTGATTTTATATTATTTTAATTATGAAATTTATTCATTCAAATTAATGTTACCTATACTATATTAACTATATTTTACAGATACTAATTGAAGAAGTCTGTAGTTTCCTAGTCAGCTGTTTTCTTGCCTTCCATGTTTCACTCTCATAAAAAAAGTACAGACTTACAATTACAGTAGAAGAGTTGTTAATGCTTGCTAGGCTTTTTGCTTTATTGTTTGCTCCATTTGGAGCTAAGCAAGTATTCCAAAAAAAAATATATTTTTATATTTTTTTATAAATCATATATATCCGAATTGGGTCATCAGGCGAACTAATATTATTTTACGATTACCCAGACTTAAAGTGGGTTATTAGTCCTCATCTCAAGACAGTAGGCAGGATGAGGTGGTTCTGTCGAGAGTGCGAATTGGCCATACTAATCTCACCCATTCTTATCTATTCAAGCGGGAAGAAAGGCCTGAATGTACACTATGTGGTGAAGATCTAACAATAAAACATATTTTCACGGACTGTAGAGCCTACGAGGAGATTCGAAATAAACTGGAAATTCATGGTACTCTCTTTGATATACTTGGAGACGACCATGAATTGTGTCGGAGAACATTGAGATTCCTCAGGGCTACAGATCTGTTCACAAAAATATAAATGACAATTAAACCTATAAGGAGAAGTAGAACTAGAAAATATACTTGCATGTGTGTGTGTGTGTGTGTGTGTGTGTGTGTGCGCGCGTGCATGTGTGTGTGTGTGTGTGTGTATGTATGAGTGTTTGTGTGTGTGTCATCCCACGTGTTTACATTTACACCAAATTTTTAAGTATTTTTTCCCTTTATTATCTTATTTTATTCTGACTATTTAACAGTTTTTTCCCCCCTAAAATAAAAATATATTCATTGACTAATTATATTATTGATTAAATATTAAGTATATGATTCAAGTAATATACTCTTTTACATCTTTACGTCAATAAATTTTCAATTGCACGCATATACATAGGCATCCATAGCCCTAGTGGTTGAACTGCCTTAAAACACCAAAAAAAAAAAAAAAAAAAAAAAGTGGGTGATTGACCTACACGGCCATCCTAACTCCTTAATAAACTCTCTATCCTCCCAGCACATTCCTCACAACCCTATTCGCCGACAGAAACGCTAGTAGCCTAAAGACCAACTCTAGAAGATGTATTTACTGTGGAATAGAAACTATATCCGTCTAGTGGGTGCTATAACTATGCACCATCCCACCTCATGTACATTCATGACAAGATAATCCTTCAATAATTTACTGGAAATGTATTTTATACATTGTTGTAAAGTCAAAATAAAAAAATATTTTAAAGAAATATTATTCTTAAGGAACTAGAACGTCCATGGAATATTTTTTTTTTTTTTTCATTCATTCAATCACATCTTAAATTTCAGCAAAGTTATCATCCACAACATCTAAACACATGAAATTACCTACCCAATAATACCTGACTAACATTTATAGAACATAAAGGGTGAATTAGTTGGATGCAATGTGTACTTAACTACTAACTATTGGCTGAGAGTGTTGCTAAACAGATTCTGCGGCTATAGCTGCTATATGCCAACTATAGTAGGTGGGGTAGTTTCATGTTGGTAATATGTCCCCACCATAAGTACCCTTGTGGTATGTCACCTATCTCATGCTAAACCAGAACCTCCATCAACTAGATACACTCACTAAAACACAATTCTATACCAGATCTCCCTGCAGGAAAATAGAAGGCATAATGGTTCAAGATTGAAGGTTCTATAAGCTTATGGGTCATCAAATTATATTTTATTTTTCTTTGAGACGTTTCGGCTAACGAAATCTGGGGAGTGTCATAGACTAGGCTAGAATCGTCTATAACTTACAGTTCGGAGCCCACGGATTCGAAACTGTGAAAGATTTGCGTTATTAAATTTTATTATTAGATAATTATTTGGTTTATAATTTATTTTTACTTTTCTATATGCAGAAAGTAGGTGTAGCACGGCACGCCGGATAACAGCTAGTGTATTAATAAACTCCCTCCTGGTAAAGTTAAGGCAAGGAAGAAACACATTTTATACATATCGTCGATACAAATGCAAAGTATCGAATGTGAAAAAATGCAGCTTTCATTGTCAATCTTTACTAATTTCTGCTGGACTTATTTACGGCATATTCGTGAATCTGACTTCACTCTATTAAAGGGTAAGTATTCCACTATTAAAAGGTCAAATCTGCCGAATATTTGACTGTCCAAAAAAAAGTTATGAATAAATGCTTTTCCACTCTGAAAAGTGGTGATTTTCACATTCGATACTTTGCATTTGTAGCGACGATATGTAGTCACAAAATATAAAAATAACTCTGTCATAATTACAATACTTCAAGATTAATCTGCTTCCAATTTTTCCATATACAAAATGCACCTTTTCTTAGTCGTAGGTGGGTTTGAAGTATCCCCAAACCAAATTTTATTTAAAAAACAATAATGATTGAGTTGCTCTTTTTTTTTTTAGGTTTCACTAATAACTCCACGTATATATATATATATATATATATATATATATATATATATATATATACATATATATATATGTATATAACGCCTCATGAACTGTTTCATTCGTTTTATCCTCGGGATCCCCAGAGACTCCCACATACCACATTTCTACCAGGAGCTAAATTGGCTATTCCCTCTTTATAGTCGACAGTACTTCCTCGGCTCAGTCCTTTACCAAGTAATTCAATCCCGTAGACCTTCTTATATTTCTCAACTTCTTAAATTTAAATCCTCGGTTCACTCCCGCAATACCCGATCTCGTCCTTCCGATCTTTATATTCCTTCCCACCGAACAGCAATATTCGAAAAATCCTTCGTCACCCGTGCCACCTCGCTATGGAATTCCTTACCTCTGTCTGTCCGCCATTCTACCAACCTAGAAACCTTTAAATCCCGACTCTTCTACCACCTTCTTCTATCCCTCCAAGTTTTACCCAACCCCTAGTCTATATTGAAGCTGTACACTATATACTGATACTGATAGCATTTATTAGTTTTTAAGTTTATACGTAAAATTCAATTATTTTGTAATTTTAAAATTATTCCTATGGGACTTGTGTCCCGGAATAAGAATAAAACTTTTCATTCATTCATTATATATATATATATATATATATATATATATATATATATATATATATATATATATATATATAATGAATCAGGTAATCAGGTATTTGTATGTCTCTCTGTTTGTTTAACTGTAGGTTCCTTATACAAATTCACATTGTTCTGGCGATTTTGACCAAACTTGGCACCCAGGTAGATCTTGATCCGGGGAGTGACGTAGGCTAAGTCACAAATGCCTAGCAGCCGTTTTGGTCTAGTTTCACCCCCTGGAGTAGTTACTTGTGAAACACCCTCGTCATACGTTCCTCCAAGTTCAAGGAAAAGTTTACGTTTCAAGTCCAAACTTCCTCCTTGCGTCATTATATTTACTTCACACGCGCGTTACCAGCCTATATAGAGCTAGAATTCGTGACAAAATGTGGGTTGAATGTGATACCCTAATCAGAGGAGGCGGGTGTGAGCTGCATCTGGTTCGTATCACAGGAAACCACAGTCACCGGAGCTTCAAATAATCAAATCACTAGAGTGACGGGCGAGTTGTGCGTCACTTTTCAGAGAGCTTTTCAGTAACTCCCCCTGCTGACGGTGTGATTTGTAAATAATAACGAAAGATCGATTAGCGGGAACTGCGTCATCTTTGCCAGTTTCTGTTCTTATTACTGACGTGCAAAGCCATGAATATAATAAGTTAATATTTTGTATTGATTTTTCGTAAAAATGTAAGCAACTAGGTAGGTACTCCACAAATTTGATAGTTTTATTTAAATACTAGTTTATTATTATCTAGCAGCAATAATTCCAGCAGCCTATTCCACCACACCAGAGAAGCAATAAGGATAACAGTTGTCACAGTTTACGAGTGGTTGTGATTAGGGTAGTGAAAAGTGAGGTTTTTTCTTTCGAAGCGGAAAAAGTTAATATAATTTTTTTTTTCTTTTCAATAACTAGTGACACATAAAAATAAATATTTTTTTATTATCATTATTTTATTTTATATTGTTGTTTTTGTTTTGTAGACGAAGTGAATTTCTTTTATTATTTTTTTGTAATCAATATTTATACACCATTTTTGTTTATAAATAAGAAAACCAGACTCCCTGTAACTGTAATTTTTAATTTACAAAATACAGTAAATATTCATTCATTCATCACTAGTTTATTCTGAATGTCCTACAAACCTCAGCTCGTATGCTGGAAATAAAAAAAATACCCAAAACCTAAGCAATAGTGCCTTTTTATTTTAAAAAAATAATAAATAATTAAAAAAAAATCAAATATCATCAAAACAGGTCAATTTTGGATAAGAGAATATGTGCATTGCTTTTTTTCAACAAAACTATCACCTCACGGTCGATGTAGGCCGACTTACTGAACCCTGTGTGTGTGTGTATATATATATATATATATATATATATATATATATATATATATACACACACACATACAAATATAATGGAGACATCACGGTAAGAAAAACGTGCATCCTCACGGTACATTATTTCAGTTAAGCGATTTATCCATGAAGTTAATTCCTTTAATGCTTAGATAGTAAGAACTTTGTCTACAGATTAGATCTGCTAAGTATTGATTGTTCAAACAGCCCAGTTGCAATAGTAATCAAACTAAATAAAAATTCTCAAGAACATTTAAGACAAAATAAATAAGAAGGTTTAAGAAAAAGCTGCCTAGCAGACTCGTATGCTATGCTTGCTACAAGACTACCCGAGCTCCATCAATCGCCCATTAAGACTTGAGCAAAAAAAATTAATCAAAATATCATAAATTAATTGCATAGCCAAAATCTCAGCATCAAAAATAAAACTCAGGAGTGGACATCCAGCTACGGAGACAACAGACGAGAAGAAACACAACTTGTTTCACTCTGAATTATATACACAAGACTAACACAACAATACTCATGAGAGGACTTAGCAAACCAGTATGTAATATATTCAATAGACACTTTACCGTAAAACATATTGTTAAGGAATGCAGAAGACGAGACAAACTAAATATTTCACATGTCATGAAGGAATTGTCCAGGAACCGCAGCCAACACAATATTACTCTACATAAACACAATATTCTCCTAGAACACTAAATTACACAATCTCATTTGAAGACATCATCTGAATAACCAGTACCATTCAACAATATTAGAAATATCTTCAAATTTCTGTTTTAATCTTTACACTTATGCAATAATACAAGAAGAAATTCTTTATTTAAAAATAAAATTTGCTTCCCAAGTGTTTTGGGGTGCTTTAAACAAGCATACTCACTTCAGTTTGTTAAAAAGATGTTTGTATTAATTTGTAAAAATAAACGTTGGTGATGTGTTTTAAATAATTTTAATATTAAACGAATTTTGATAATATTTTTAATGCGAATAATTATGTTAAGACAATTTTGGTAAAATGATTATAATCATGTGATTGTGGAGTATCCCTAGGGAATCTATCAAAAATGATTCTTCAAGTATAAGCAGTTCGTTAGGGTCCACACCTTAGGGTGGGTTTACACTTCATAGTTATTGCAGGATATCAGAGAGAAATTGCAACTAATGAAAACCCATTTAAAATGTATGCCTGCAATAAATTCTACCCTGTAGAATTTATTGCAGGCATACATTTTACATGGTTAGCAATTTCTCTCTGATATAAATATCCTGCAATAACTATCGAGTGTAAAGCCACCTTTAGTGATGTAGGAAGGTTCACAAAAATAAATAAAAAAATCTGGTGGAGGTTGCTCCAAACCTAAGGCCTTCAACTAAATATTTTCTTCGCCGGAATTTCCCTTGTACATTTGGTAGAAATTCCTTTTTTTTCAGCATTACTTTCTTCCGCTTGCTGCGGATCGTTTGTCAATATTAATAACGTTCTTGGGGTGTACATTTGGTAGAAATTCCTTTTTTTCAGCATTAATTTCTTCCGCTTGCTGCGGATCGTTTGTCAATATTAATAACGTTCTTGTGGTGTACATTTGGTAGAAATTCCTTTTTTTCAGCATTACTTTCTTCCGCTTGCTGTGGATCGTTTGTCAATATTAATAACGTTCTTGGGGTGTACATTTGGTAGAAATTCCTTTTTTTCAGCATTACTTTCTTCCGCTTGCTGCGGATCGTTTGTCAATATTAATAACGTTCTTGTGGTGTACATTTGGTAAAAATTCCTTTTTTTCAGCATTACTTTCTTCCGCTTGCTGCGGATCGTTTGTCAATATTAATAACGTTCTTGGGGTGTACATTTGGTAGAAATTCCTTTTTTTTCAGCATTAATTTCTTCCGCTTGCTGCGGATCGTTTGTCAATATTAATAACGTTCTTGTGGTGTACATTTGGTAGAAATTCCTTTTTTTTCAGCATTACTTTCTTCCGCTTGCTGTGGATCGTTTGTCAATATTAATAACGTTCTTGTGGTGTACATTTGGTAGAAATTCCTTTTTTTTCAGCATTACTTTCTTCCGCTTGCTGTGGATCGTTTGTCAATATTAATAACGTTCTTGTGGTGTACATTTGGTAGAAATTCCTTTTTTTTCAGCATTACTTTCTTCCGCTTGCTGTGGATCGTTTGTCAATATTAATAACGTTCTTGTGGTGTACATTTGGTAGAAATTCCTTTTTTTTCAGCATTACTTTCTTCCGCTTGCTGTGGATCGTTTGTCAATATTAATAACGTTCTTGTGGTGTACATTTGGTAGAAATTCCTTTTTTTTTCAGCATTACTTTCTTCCGCTTGCTGTGGATCGTTTGTCAATATTAATAACGTTCTTGTGGTGTACATTTGGTAGAAATTCCTTTTGTTTCAGCATTACTTTCTTCCGCTTGCTGTGGATCGTTTGTCAATATTAATAACGTTCTTGTGGTGTACATTTGGTAGAAATTCCTTTTTTTCAGCATTACTTTCTTCCGCTTGCTGTGGATCGTTTGTCAATATTAATAACGTTCTTGTGGTGTACATTTGGTAGAAATTCCTTTTTTTTCAGCATTACTTTCTTCCGCTTGCTGTGGATCGTTTGTCAATATTAATAACGTTCTTGTGGTGTACATTTGGTAGAAATTCCTTTTTTTCAGCATTACTTTCTTCCGCTTGCTGTGGATCGTTTGTCAATATTAATAACGTTCTTGTGGTGTACATTTGGTAGAAATTCCTTTTTTTTCAGCATTACTTTCTTCCGCTTGCTGCGGATCGTTTGTCAATATTAATAACGTTCTTGTGGTGTACATTTGGTAGAATTTCCTTTTTTTCAGCTTTACTTTCTTCCGCTTGCTGTGGATCGTTTGTCAATATTAATAACGTTTTTGGGGTGTACATTTGGTAGAAATTCCTTTTTTTCAGCATTACTTTCTTCCGCTTGCTGCGGATCGTTTGTCAATATTAATAACGTTCTTGTGGTGTACATTTGGTAGAAATTCCTTTTTTTTCAGCATTACTTTCTTCCGCTTGCTGTGGATCGTTTGTCAATATTAATAACGTTCTTGTGGTGTACATTTGGTAGAAATTCCTTTTTTTTCAGCATTACTTTCTTCCGCTTGCTGTGGATCGTTTGTCAATATTAATAACGTTCTTGGGGTGTACATTTGGTAGAAATTCCTTTTTTTCAGCATTACTTTCTTCCGCTTGCTGTGGATCGTTTGTCAATATTAATAACGTTCTTGTGGTGTACATTTGGTAGAAATTCCTTTTTTTTCAGCATTACTTTCTTCCGCTTGCTGTGGATCGTTTGTCAATATTAATAACGTTCTTGTGGTGTACATTTGGTAGAAATTCCTTTTTTTTCAGCATTACTTTCTTTCGCTTGCTGTGGATCGTTTGTCAATATTAATAACGTTCATGTGGTGTACATTTGGTAGAAATTCCTTTTTTTCAGCATTACTTTCTTCCGCTTGCTGTGGATCGTTTGTCAATATTAATAACGTTCTTGTGGTGTACGTTTGGTAGAAATTCCTTTTTTTTCAGCATTACTTTCTTCCGCTTGCTGTGGATCGTTTGTCAATATTAATAACGTTCTTGTGGTGTACATTTGGTAGAAATTCCTTTTTTTTCAGCATTACTTTCTTCCGCTTGCTGTGGATCGTTTGTCAATATTAATAACGTTCTTGTGGTGTACATTTGGTAGAAATTCCTTTTTTTTTCAGCATTACTTTCTTTCGCTTGCTGTGGATCGTTTGTCAATATTAATAACGTTCATGTGGTGTACATTTGGTAGAAATTCCTTTTTTTCAGCATTACTTTCTTCCGCTTGCTGTGGATCGTTTGTCAATATTAATAACGTTCTTGTGGTGTACGTTTGGTAGAAATTCCTTTTTTTCAGCATTACTTTCTTCCGCTTGCTGTGGATCGTTTGTCAATATTAATAACGTTCTTGTGGTGTACGTTTGGTAGAAATTCCTTTTTTTCAGCATTACTTTCTGCCGCTTGCTGTGGATCGTTTGTCAATATTAATAACGTTCTTGTGGTGTACATTTGGTAGAAATTCCTTTTTTTCAGCATTACTTTCTTCCGCTTGCTGAGGATCGTTTGTCAATATTAATAACGTTCTTGTGGTGTACATTTGGTAGAAATTCCTTTTTTTCAGCATTAATTTCTTCCGCTTGCTGTGGATCGTTTGTCAATATTAATAACGTTCTTGTGGTGTACATTTGGTAGAAATTCCTTTTTTTCAGCATTACTTTCTTCCGCTTGCTGTGGATCGTTTGTCAATATTAATAACGTTCTTGTGGTGTACATTTGGTAGAAATTCCTTTTTTTCAGCATTACTTTCTTCCGCTTGCTGCGGATCGTTTGTCAATATTAATAACGTTCTTGTGGTGTACATTTGGTAGAAATTCCTTTTTTTCAGCATTACTTTCTGCCGCTTGCTGTGGATCGTTTGTCAATATTAATAACGTTCTTGTGGTGTACATTTGGTAGAAATTCCTTTTTTTCAGCATTACTTTCTTCCGCTTGCTGAGGATCGTTTGTCAATATTAATAACGTTCTTGTGGTGTACATTTGGTAGAAATTCCTTTTTTTCAGCATTACTTTCTTCCGCTTGCTGTGGATCGTTTGTCAATATTAATAACGTTCTTGTGGTGTACATTTGGTAGAAATTCCTTTTTTTCAGCATTACTTTCTTCCGCTTGCTGTGGATCGTTTGTCAATATTAATAACGTTCTTGTGGTGTACATTTGGTAGAAATTCCTTTTTTTCAGCATTACTTTCTTTCGCTTGCTGTGGATCGTTTGTCAATATTAATAACGTTCTTGTGGTGTACATTTGGTAGAAATTCCTTTTTTTTCAGCATTACTTTCTTCCGCTTGCTGTGGATCGTTTGTCAATATTAATAACGTTCTTGTGGTGTACATTTGGTAGAAATTCCTTTTTTTCAGCATTACTTTCTTCCGCTTGCTGTGGATCGTTTGTCAACATTAATAACGTTCTTGTGGTGTACATTTGGTAGAAATTCCTTTTTTTCAGCATTACTTTCTTCCGCTTGCTGCGGATCGTTTGTCAATATTAATAACGTTCTTGGGGTGTACATTTGGTAGAAATTCCTTTTTTTCAGCATTACTTTCTTCCGCTTGCTGCGGATCGTTTGTCAATATTAATAACGTTCTTGGGGTGTACATTTGGTAGAAATTCCTTTTTTTCAGCATTACTTTCTTCCGCTTGCTGCGGATCGTTTGTCAATATTAATAACGTTCTTGGGGTGTACATTTGGTAGAAATTCCTTTTTTTCAGCATTACTTTCTTCCGCTTGCTGCGGATCGTTTGTCAATATTAATAACGTTCTTGGGGTGTACATTTGGTAGAAATTCCTTTTTTTTCAGCATTAATTTCTTCCGCTTGCTGTGGATCGTTTGTCAATATTAATAACGTTCTTGTGGTGTACATTTGGTAGAAATTCCTTTTTTTCAGCATTACTTTCTTCCGCTTGCTGCGGATCGTTTGTCAATATTAATAACGTTCTTGTGGTGTACATTTGGTAGAAATTCCTTTTTTTCAGCATTACTTTCTTCCGCTTGCTGTGGATCGTTTGTCAATATTAATAACGTTCTTGGGGTGTACATTTGGTAGAAATTCCTTTTTTTCAGCATTACTTTCTTCCGCTTGCTGTGGATCGTTTGTCAATATTAATAACGTTCTTGTGGTGTACATTTGGTAGAAATTCCTTTTTTTCAGCATTACTTTCTTCCGCTTGCTGTGGATCGTTTGTCAATATTAATAACGTTCTTGGGGTGTACATTTGGTAGAAATTCCTTTTTTTCAGCTTTACTTTCTTCCGCTTGCTGTGGATCGTTTTTGTCAATATTAATAACGTTCATGTGGTGTACATTTGGTAGAAATTCCTTTTTTTCAGCATTACTTTCTTCCGCTTGCTGTGGATCGTTTGTCAATATTAATAACGTTCTTGTGGTGTACATTTGGTAGAAACTCCTTTTGTTTCAGCATTACTTTCTTCCGCTTGCTGTGGATCGTTTGTCAATATTAATAACGTTCTTGTGGTGTACATTTGGTAGAAATTCCTTTTTTTCAGCATTACTTTCTTCCGCTTGCTGTGGATCGTTTGTCAATATTAATAACGTTCTTGTGGTGTACATTTGGTAGAAATTCCTTTTGTTTCAGCATTACTTTCTTCCGCTTGCTGTGGATCGTTTGTCAATATTAATAACGTTCTTGTGGTGTACATTTGGTAGAAATTCCTTTTTTTCAGCATTACTTTCTTCCGCTTGCTGTGGATCGTTTGTCAATATTAATAACGTTTTTGGGGTGTACATTTGGTAGAAATTTCTTTTTTTTCAGCATTACTTTCTTCCGCTTGCTGTGGATCGTTTGTCAATATTAATAACGTTCTTGTGGTGTACATTTGGTAGAAATTCCTTTTTTTTTCAGCATTACTTTCTTCCGCTTGCTGTGGATCGTTTGTCAATATTAATAACGTTCTTGTGGTGTACATTTGGTAGAAATTCCTTTTTTTTTCAGCATTACTTTCTTCCGCTTGCTGTGGATCGTTTGTCAATATTAATAACGTTCTTGTGGTGTACATTTGGTAGAAATTCCTTTTTTTTTCAGCATTACTTTCTTCCGCTTGCTGTGGATCGTTTGTCAATATTAATAACGTTCTTGTGGTGTACATTTGGTAGAAATTCCTTTTTTTTCAGCATTAATTTCTTCCGCTTGCTGTGGATCGTTTGTCAATATTAATAACGTTCTTGTGGTGTACATTTGGTAGAAACTCCTTTTTTTTCAGCATTACTTTCTTCCGCTTGCTGTGGATCGTTTGTCAATATTAATAACGTTCTTGTGGTGTACATTTGGTAGAAATTCCTTTTTTTTTCAGCATTACTTTCTTCCGCTTGCTGTGGATCGTTTGTCAATATTAATAACGTTCTTGTGGTGTACATTTGGTAGAAATTCCTTTTTTTTCAGCATTAATTTCTTCCGCTTGCTGTGGATCGTTTGTCAATATTAATAACGTTCTTGTGGTGTACATTTGGTAGAAACTCCTTTTTTTTCAGCATTACCTTCTTCCGCTTGCTGTGGATCGTTTGTCAATATTAATAACGTTCTTGTGGTGTACATTTGGTAGAAATTCCTTTTTTTTCAGCATTAATTTCTTCCGCTTGCTGTGGATCGTTTGTCAACATTAATAACGTTTTTGTGGTGTATTATTTTAATGTCGTTACTGAGAGAAATAAATAAAATAGTTAATCGGTGAAATGGCATTCATGGTAGTACTGAAGTTTAGCCTCCTCCGAAACGACTATTTTCAAATTTTTCACTGTATCGTATTTTGATGCACTAAACTCGAATCCGTTAAAAAAAAAAAAAAAAAAAAAAAAAAAAAAAAAAAAAAAAAAAAAAAAAAAAAAAAAAAAAAAATCGCTCTCAACTAGGGAAGAGGTATTAAGCACTACAAATCACTATTATGGATGTTATAAAAGCTGGCGTAAACAACTATATTTGTCAACATGCGCATGCGCGTGTATGGAAAGACCGTAATAAAGAAGTCTCATTGAAATTTACCATCAATTATCAATCAATTATTTCAATTTGCCAGCAGTTATTTATTCAGAAACATTTTTTTGAAATAATGAAACATTCTTCACATGTGAATGCTTAAAGGAAATTTTCGTTGTAAAACGGAATTTATATCCACCAAACATGGCGTCTGAAGATGTTTAGGTGGCTAAGAAGAACGGTACTTATATTTCATATTTATTTCGCATTATGGGCATACAAGCTATGCGTTTCCGCTCGCTCAAGAAGATATCAAAACTCCAGTCAATCCAACTCGCTAAAATTAATATAATTCTATTAATTTGACCGAGTTAGATTTAGTAGAGCTTTGATATCCTCTTGAGCGAGCGTAGCGATTGGAAACGATTAGCACGCATGCCCATAAGCGACAGGTTACGACAGGTGAGGAGGCCCTTCAAATTTACAATTATTTTTTGAATAAATAGTTTATCAACATTTCAAATGAGAGTTCTTTGTTTCCCAATTTTACATTGCTGCGCATGCGCATGTTGACAAATACGTTATTTACGCCAGCTTTCTTAACCCGCATAACAGTACTTAATAACTTCTTTCCTAGTTTAGTGCTTCAAAATACGTTATAGTGCAAAATTTGAAAATAATCGGTTCTTATATATATATATATATATATATATATATATATATATATACAGACATGTATATGTATATATATACAGACATGTATATATATATATATATACAGACATGTATATGTATATATATATATATATATATATATATATATATATATATATATATACAGACATTCATATTTAAACGTCCGACATTTTTGTACCCCATGATTTTTGAAAGCTCAATCTTTCTTGCCGGTGGTGGAGGTAAAATGCGTTCCTTTAAGAGGTTAGAAAGAATGACGCTAAAGAGTTTGAAGTTGATTTGAAGGAAGTACCTACTCTACAACATGGGAACAGATAGACGAGAACTCACGTCAATGTTATACAATGAAACAAAGACTCTTCTTGCATAACCTTCACGTCAATTCTTCAGCTTCTAATACAGGTGTCAATCATTTCACACTCCTCAATTACCAAGCAGGAAAATAGACTCCTTTATTGCAGGAAGTATTAAAATAGGATGGTGTTTTATTTTATTACTTAAAATATCAACGGTCTTATCGTTAAAAGGAGATTTTTTTTATTTTTTCTGATTGTGGAAATATAATGACAAACTTATTTATTTAAATTATTACAATTTAGACGGAAAAGTGTAGTTATCTTTCACTTTATGATTATTCGAAGTGGAAAAAGTGAAAATATGTACATATTTCTGCAATATCTATTTTTATCATTAGAATAAATTCTTCCTTAATTATTATTATTTTATTGTGTATAGGTAGTAATTTCTTTTGTTGGATAAATATTTGATAATATTGTCTAATTATTGTTTTGTAATAACTTTTTATACATGACTATTGTTTAAAAATAACATAACCAGGCAGTTTCCCTTTGCATGTACCCATCAAATTAATCAAAGGCTGAGTATGCCAAGGGACGGTTTGGTACCCCGACTCCATATATATATATATATATATATATATATATATATATATATATATATATATATATGGGGGGGCGTGGTTAGCTCAGTAATGGAGTTCTCGACAAATGAAGTGCAGGACCGAGGTTCAAAACCCGAGCCTGCACTAAAGATTTCTATCTTCTAGTGTCGTCGTTCGAGGGTTGGATTTGGAGTCCCAGTTCGTCCCTAGGCTCACCCAGCCTTTAATTAATTAATTAATGGGTACGTGTAAAGGGAAACATCAGGCGGCCGGAGCATAGTACTGACCACACTATCTCCCTGGTGTGCCGTATTGTCAAGAATCAGACACCTCTACAGTCTCTGTCCACTTTTTCTTTTTTTCAACCGTTTTTTGGGAGTATCAATTGACTTCAAAGGTAAGGTATGCCCTCTCCGAAAAATCTCTGAAACCTGAATAATGTTTATCAAATAGCTCTTTTTCTTTAAAGGACTTTACATTCTGTTAAATTATTTTTTCTTTTTCTAAAATTAAATCATGTTTTCACATAAGGTGGTGTGTTGTTTGTGGTGTTCTGTTGTCGAAAGGACACGCCGAGCTCTTAGCTATATTTAGCTTGTGTAAGTATGTGTT